>APFE030543323.1:0-27250 GCA_000404065.3 Pinus taeda
TCTTGCAAAAAGGCATGGTGCATAGAGGGAGCGCGACGCACTGGGAGAAATTTTCCAGTGTAAATTTACACTGGCGCAACGCACATGGGAGGTGCGGCGCACAGAGCTAAAAGGCCTGAATTTGATTGAATTCTTCCTCCAAAATTTCAAATTCTTCATTCCACAAAGTTTCCACAAGCAAACAAATTCATTGAGCATACCAAGGTAAAGAGAAACATAGTAGAGTCATTAGGAGTGCATTGTGCGTGTTTGGAGCAAGTTGGAGGCAGTTTTCAGGGCGCGGCGCATACACACAGGGGCGCGGCACACACAGAGCCACCCCTCAATGATTTTTTTCAATAGGTGCAGCACACACCCAGGGCACGTCGCACTAGGTTTTGCATGCGACACACACCCACAAAGGGCCCAAATTGTGCCAAATCACTTCAAATTGATTGTGAAGCCCATCAAGTTGACAGGTAGGCTCTATATCATGACTTGTTCATCAAAATTTATGGATGATATGGTGGTTCTTCGCTATGTCTAACTGCCACAAAACTCATAAGACCAACCACTCACAAAACATCAAAACCATGATGGCTAGGGTTGCATAATTGAGGTATTGAGGCCAATCTTATGTTTTCCTACCATTTTTCACTCTCCTACCATTTTTCCCTATCCCCCCTTCTAATTTTTCCTATAATCCCTACCCTAAAATATTACCAAACCCTATTCCCTTGCCCCTCCTCTTATTTTTCAACATAACACCCCAAAACCCTACCTTGTCAAAGCCCTAAAACCCTACCCTATCAAATACCCAAACCCCCTACATATCCCTAAACAAACTTCTTCCCATAACCCCTATTCCCATCATACTCCCCTCCTAATACTCCCTTTTTTTTTTCATTGTTCCCCTTGGTTGCAGATATCACAAAAGCACCCTGCCCCACACCATCATCAAAGGGCAGCCTAAGTACAGTACACACAGCAGTCATGGAAGTAGAGCATTCATCAGAGTATGAGATGGAGACACAAAGTGATTCATCCTCAGAAGAACAGGCTCACAGGAGACATCACAAGAGTGGCAAACATGTTAGGATGAGCCAACTACCATCACTGAATTACAAGCATGCCCTCTTGCCATGTCATGTTTCCAACACCTATCATGTTTTGAATTTTGTCAAAGGGTGGCTAATGTTAAAGTTCATCATGAGTTGGCCCGTCTATTTGTGCTTCACCTACATGGAGGTCAGTCTATCTTGGTCGGGATCACCTTCACATTGACACCTAAAACTATATCAGTGGCAATCGGCATACCAAATGTTGGAGAACAGTGGCATAAGGAAAAGAAAGTGGATAGACAACACTATGAGCCTTACATTAAGGCCAGAGTCTTGAGGCAGCTCACAAGAATATTTCCATTTAGATATTTGAAAGATGAGTATGCTCCACTGATGAAATTGATCATGAAGTACTTCATCTGTGAGGGGAGGTTCTCTCGACTATATGCCTATCACATCAGGTTGTTCATGCACTTTACCAGGGTGCGGATGATGAACCTCCCATTTTTTATTTGTAGGAACATAGAGAGGATGAACACTTTCATGCAGCATAAGACCCCTCAGCAGCAACTTAACAGTGTTTATCACTTTGCACTTATCCAGATTTTGGTGGATCATCAGTTGGGATTGCAAGGCATTGCTTGGGAGGACTTCATCTCCCGTGACCTCTTCAGCACTTCACAGGTACTATAAGAAGCAGAGCGTGAGATAGGGGGTCCTTCTCATCGGTATGAGCACCATGAGACCACGACTATGCCAGTATTCGTGGCATATCAGAGAGGAAGTAGACACTTGTTTGCAGCAGCAAAGCGACTGTTATCTCTACCCGCGGTGGAAGGGGCCTCGCTTCTGGCATTGACTACACAGGTACAGGACAAGGGCAAGAGGCCCATGCATGATGAGGGTCCATCAGGTGAATAAGAGGCCGACTTCATCCTCATTCAGGATGATGATGCAGATGAGGAGAATGCCAAACTCAGGATGACCATTCAGGAGCAGAACATGGAGATCCAAGAATTTTCACTCAATGTGGAGAGGGCCAAATCGATCATCAAGTATTTTGAGTAGAGGAACAAACAACTTGAGGACCAGCATGAGATCATGGAGCTGCAAAGAATCCATGAGAATCAACAAGCTGCCCAACAAAGGAGGATCGACCTCACTACCTTGGAGCAATAAATCAACAATGACCGTAAGTCCTGGCTAGAGTGGATCGACATCCACCTTGAGAGACTGCTAGAGAAGGAAAATAGAGAAAAAACCATACTGAGGAGGATGGTTTATCATTACAGGGCACGGAACATGAGTGCAAAGGCCCTGATAAGGAGCTTGAAGGAAAAATTGAACAAAGCAACAAAAGAGGCAAAAGAGGCAAAAGAGCAAGATCAGCTTCAAATCTTGGCTAAAGCCTCTGTGGCCCGGCATAGAGCCTCTTAGAGAACCTCCAGCCCAAATTTCAAGAAATTTGGGGCAATTTTGGTCACATGGAAATTTTTGGTCAAAACACAGGTTTTTTCTCCCTGTGCTCCGCACCACTGGCATGGCGCTTAGGATTGAGAGCTCCAAATGAGAAATGGCTTGCATTTTTGGAATCAGCATACAAAATCATGACTATTGGTGCTTGGACAAGAAATTTGGGTAGATTTGAGTCTCTAAGAGGCCAAAAAAACCCAAAAAATGACCTCTCTGCCCCTATTTTGACACACAGGAAGAATTCTTGGGAGAATGAAGATTTGGAGGGGCAAATGAGCACCAAATTTAGAAATTCCACTTGGGTTTGAAAGTAGATAGGCCAGGCTTTCCAACAAGCACACTTGGGCACATTTTGGACTCCTTTAGGCGCCTCAAAACAGCCTCCAACGTCGCACAACACATATAGAATTTGGCGTGGCGCATATAGGGAAAATGGCCAAATTCACCTCTGTTTCGCAACCTTTCGATTCGCGACTTTCCACAAGTGGGCCCGCTCATCTACACTTCACTTTTTCAGCACATAATGTGGAACTTAAAGACTTTTCACTACAGATTGGCTTCTATCCAAGTGGCAAAGGAAGGAAAACGGTCACCCAAGCCATTTTTCATGTTTGTAACGCTGCACCTGTAGCTAATGGTTGGCTTTCCATCTCCATTTTGTAATGATTTGAGAAACTCCCCAACCCTTGGGTGTTCTATATATTCATGGCACATTCTATATATTGTATGCAGACTATTTGCAAAGGGTTGGTTGGCTTGTAATTTTTGGGAGACTGTGGGAAAGAAACTCTGTTTCTTCATTGTATATTTTGACAGAGGATTAATGAAAGGCAGCGGCTGTGTTTCATGAGATTCATGTCGTTGTGAGTGTATCAAATGTGTCTCTTATGTTTCATATGTATTTCTTTATGTTTCACAGTTCATTTCATATTCATTTTCAGTGAAATTTTCTAAGTTAGATAAAGTATAATTCATTTATATTGCTTTGCCTGTGGGAAAATTTCATGTTCAGTGTTCTTCTTCTATTGAAAAGGATTCATGTACTTATGCCCTTTTCACCCTCCTAAGAAATTTATCCATTCCACGTTATTTCAAACTAAATTGCTATACTTTCCGCCTGTCTTGCCTCACGAACTAATCTATGCCTTTGTATTAAATTCTCTGCTCATTGCTATCCGTTGGTCCCATACCATCCTAGAAACTCAGTCATTCATAAAAAATTGCTTCTTGTATCCATATTTACTTACTAGCCTAAGATCAATATTTCACTGTAAGTCATCTCAGACCATTTCGTTTATATATTCACTAAGCATGACTCGTAGAGAGCCCTCTCCTGTTCTGGTAGGGCTAGCTACCAGACTGAGCGTGGTTTGTGGTTACCCTGAATTTTGCCTTCCTTCAGCCTAAAGAAGATTTAGGTGCTAACAAGAGTATATTTTGAAATGTAGACGCTCTCTTACATCTATCTTGCCTATTATGTATTGATGGAGTTCAGTTTCATTAGTTGTCACCAAAGAACTGTGTCAGGCATGTATACAAGGATTCTTGTATCACTATTTATAAACTGAACATTGTCCTTAAGCAAGCAAAGTAGAGCCTTAATGCTACATGTTTGTATCTCAAGGAACTTCCAATCCTAATAAATGAGGTGAAATTTAAGTGTTTGCAGAATCCAAATCTCAGATTTTGTGAATTCACTCATATATGGTCTTGGAAAAGCGAAGTGAAATTTAATTATTTCCAAATCTTAAGTTCTATGAATTCACTCATATTTGGTGCTCGAATCTTTTGAGCAAATGAGAAAATTTTCTTTTAGTTGCATTCAAATTTTCGAAAAATAAGACTAAATTTTCCCTGAAATGGATTTGGGATTGAAAATTTTGTAAATACTTTTAGGGAAACAACCCAAAATACTTTTTCTGGATTAGAGTTTTATAACACTAGGTACTAAAACAGTGTTCTATATTCTACTGCAAATTTTTGATAGAGTTTTCCGAGAAACTGATTAGAAAATTAGGTAGATGCATTGGACGAACTAAATAGTTTTTAATGAACAATCACTTAACATAAAGAATATATTAGGTTGCATAGATATATAACTTAGAAGCATGAAATGAAGAAGAAATCTCAATGATATTAACATATTCTTAATTGAGTTGAATGAGGCCAAGAATAAATTTGACTAGAGGGTGTTGAAAATGGCATAATTTTGTTCTAGTTGGATAGATTTAGAACTAAAAATCAGCAGTTTTCTTGCTTACATAGCTTGGGAATATTTTTGCATCTCAAGTCTCAACCTTATTGAATAGCATGATTTATGCCTTGGAATGTTGAGATATGTTGTGATACCACTTGCTAGTAACCATAACAATTTGGATGAAAATTTAGTTGTGAATTTTACTCGTAAAATATATAACTGAAAATATAGATTAATTGTCCCTTGTGTAGAATTTCCTTGAAATTCTGCTACTGCTTGAATTAATAAATATGAAAATAATTGTTACATGAAGACAAAAAATATCTCTACCAATTTGTAGTGGAATAGAACAAAAATAAAACACAGTCACATTATAGCAAAAAAAAAAAAGTTTTCTAGGGAACCCAACTGGGAAAACCCTCTGCTAGCTGTAGAAATTTAAAATACTATCCATATTAGACTCTGAGACACCTTCTTCAAGACCAGGTTCATCGATGCTTATTGCTATCCATATTCACTTTCATAAGCATTAGGGTTGTTTCCCGTCAAATCAGAGCAGCTAGAAAGTGTCTCCTTGATTTCAGAAAACAGATCAGGATCAAATTCATCCAAGGATCTCCGAGAAGGCTCATCAGTAGCAAGAAGAAAGTTTTTTTTTTATTTTATTTCATCACATGCATCCATCATAATCACTGATTTGTCTTCATTTCTTTCACATATATTTTCAATGTTAGATGCAAAAGGTAATTTAGTATGATATAATGCTTAGCTAACCAACCTCAGACATATTGTTGGTTAATTTATGTTGTTTGAATTTTATTGAGTTTGAGTTTTATCATGAAAAGACTATAAACGTACTAGAATGGGTGAGTTGATTATCTTGATAACAATGTTATGGCTGGATCTAGTCCTTGAAAGGAACTTATATTTGATGGTCAAAATTTCACATTCCTTTCATTTTTTTATCTTCACATATAAGAAATATCTTTATGTTATAGCCTCTAGCTAGACATATACAATAATTGCCACTCAGAAGTTGGATGCCATCATTTTGGAGCTTCAACTTACTCAACTTACCTTTGTTTGAGTTGAAAATATCATTAGATCTAATTGCATCATCTATTGTAGAGCATGAATCTAATTTACCTATGTTTTAGTTAAAAATGTAATTAGATCTTGCTATATCACATTTTGTAGAGAATGAATCCAATTTCTCATAGTCCATTTGCTTGAGGTATAACAAAGCTACTTTAATTCATTAAACTTACTTTTCATATTATATTTTTTGATTGTGATTTTGCATGCCACATCTGCATTGGAAAGGGGGCATATTTAATGAAGTGTGGGAGGAGAGGTAAGTTTCAATTATGTCCTTTCAAACTTTCTAAGCTATGTAATAAAATTTAAAAAAAAAAATCTCCATAGAATGTTGTGTTTTAGCTTTTTCTTTTGATAATGGATTATTTATGTGATCTCCCCTCTCTTACACACAACCAGAGTCTAGACATACATGGTTTTTTGGGATATGTGGACAATGGACAGATTTACGCTAACCATTTATCTAGAAATTTACACTGTAGAAGATCAAGCATTTACAGTTGAATATTTGCTTGCCACTAAATTAGAGTTGAAGAGTCGGACTCCTATTTTTCAAGCATATACCTCACTTTTTAATCAATTTATTGCTGACTCTGTATAGAACTTCCATGGGAGGGCAAAGAGTGATCACTACCATTGCTCAATCTTTCTGCAGACAAAGTAAATATTCCAAATGTGTAAATTAGTGGTTCCTTGGACACTCCCAAGAGTGGCGCTATTGTAGCAACAAGAAATTCATATATTTTGAGTTCTTCATTAGTGCATTGATAGTATATTGTTTATTCCATACAATACCTCAACGGTATATGATCAAATTACAGTTAAGCTTGTTTGACTTACCCTCTTTTAGAGGGAAACTAGAATGCGTGTCAAACTTGCACATCACAATTGTATCATGAAAAATTTACCTAGGACAAGTTTTGTGGATCTAAGCAGCAAGATAGCTATTGGAATTCTAGAGGCAACAATACTAAAAAGTGGGAAAGATATTTCATATTTAACATGGATTTCACATTATGGTTGGAGTCGGTTTGTTGGCAAGACAATGGATACCCAATTTCTTTTTTATGATTGAGTGCAAGATTGAATTCTTCAACATATTCCTTGCTCAATTGTCATTAAGTGATATGTTTTCTCAAAAGTTATGCACACCTATAAACCTTACTAGAGTTTTTCTTGAGTCCTCGAAGTTGGTTATCTTTTCAAATCACAATCATACAAGAAGAGGAGAAATAATATGCCCGACTAATTTGAAGTTATCTACCTATGAATAGGGTGTTCCCTTTCATAAACCTGATGACTCACTCTACTTCTTTCTATTGAACAACTTTGGGACTTTCCATGAATCTTGAGACAATTCCAACCCCATAACTATAAATTTCTTATTTAAATCTATACCCAATAGATTAGAATCTGCGCAAGGAGAACTCCATTCTTGCTTTGAAAGAACTTGCAATCGACTTGTACCATGCTATTTAATCGTTCCTGTATTTATTCACATCCTTTGTCTATGACATAAAGATGCAATATGCTAATTTGCATTTTCTATACTAACACTCCTAAAAATTAATAAATTATGCCCAAGTTTATCATTTCAAGTGATCTATGTAGCTCACCTTTTTGTTTTTAAATTATCAAAGTTGTTGCCTATATTGATGAGAACTTCTACAACTGATACCACAGTGACAATATATGTTATAGTTTTATTTGTGTTTCTCTGAAGGTGTTTCTCCTTCAGTAGATCAACAATAGAGTGTACTTTCTATTTTAGTGGAGAAGTGTACCCAGTAGAAACCTTGGCCTATGTGCAGATGGGTTGAATGCACATTTGACTCTATCTGTTTTTTTGAAGGTGTTTCTCCTTCAACAATACTTCATCTTAGTAGATACTTTCGGTCTGCACCTTTAGTAGATGCATGCAGCCTTGGGATACATGTTGTAGATTATAGTTTCCATATGAGGTTGTAGCAGCGATGAAAGAAGTGCATCAATTTTAGGCATATTTAGTATGCTTTTATAGTTTGACTTAGATGCTCACTTTTCATAAATTAGGTGTTTTTCTTAGTTCTATTTTATGCATAGATTTATCTGTAAGAAAAATGCACAATAGAGAAGGGTTCTATATCTTGAGTAGGGGACACACTTCTAGGTAGGAGGTATTGTATTCTAGGAAGATTTTTCCATGCAGGTTAGGTGATTTATTTGAGAATCCCAAGAGGCACTATTGTAGAAATGAGAAATTCATTTATTTTGAGTTCTTCATTAGTACATTGATAGTATATTGTTTATTCCATGCAATACCTCAATATTGTATACACCCATATTTAGTCTACTTTTATAGTTTGACTTAGATGCTCACTTTTCATAATTTATGTGTTTTTCTTTGTTTTGTTTTATGCATAGATTTATCTTTAAGAAAAGTGCACAGTAGAGAAGGGTTCTATACCTTGAGCAAGGGACACACTTCTAGATAAGAGGTACTCTATTCTAGGAAGCTTTTTCCATCCAGCTTAGGTGCTTTATCCGAGAATACCAAGAGGTGCTATTGTAGCAATAAGAAATTCATTTATTTTGAGCTCTTCATTAGTGCATTGATAGTATATTTTTTATTCCACGCAATACCTGAATATTGTGTGATCAGATTATAGATAAGATTGTCATAGTATTTTGACTTACCCTCTTTTAGAGGGAAACTAGAGTGTGTGTCAAGCTTGCATGTCACAATTGTATCATACAAAGTTTACGTGGCATGAGTTTTGCGCATCTAAGTAGCGAGATACCTGTTGGAATTCAAGAGGGAACAATACTACAAAGTGGGAAAGAGGTTTCATAGTTAACTTGCCTTTCACATTATGGTTGGAGTCGGTTTGTTGGTAAGATGTTGGATAGTCCAACTTCCTTTTTATGACTAAGTGCAAGATTGAATCCTTCGACATATTCCTCAATCAATTTTCATTAAGCGATGGGTTTTCTCAAAAGTGCTTCACATCTATAAACTTTACCAGATTTGTTATTGAGTATTTGGATATGGTTATCTTTTCAAAGCACACACATACAAGAAGACGAGAAATAATATGCCCGACTAATTTGAACTTGTCTTCCTGCGAAGAGGGTGTTCCCTTCCATAAACCTAACAACTTGCTCTACTTCTTTATAGTGAACAAATTTGGGACTTTTCATGAATTGTGAGACAATTTCAACCCCATAACTATCAGTTTCTTATTTAAAGTTATACCCACTAGATTAGAACCTGCACAAGGAGAATTCCATTCTTATTTCAAAATAACCTGCAATCGACTTATACCATGCTATTTAATATTGTATGTATTTCTTCGCATCCTTGGCCTGTGACATAAAGGCACAACAAGTTACCTTGAATTTTCTATACTAACACTCCTAAACAATAATAAAGTATGCCCAATTCTGTCATTTCAAATGATCTATGTATCTCACCTTTTGGTTTTTCAATTATCGATGTTGTTACCTATATTGATGAGATCATCAACAACCAAGTCCATAGTGACAATATCTGTTAGAGTTTTATCTGTGTTTCACTAAAGGTGTTTTTCCTTTAGCAGCACTACAATACATTGTAGTTTCCATTTAGCGGAGAAGTGTACCCATTAGTAGCCTTGGTCGGCGTGCAAATGGGTTGAATTCACAATAGACTTTATCTATTGTTTTGAAGGTGTTTCTCCTTCAATAGTACTTCATCTCAGCAGACCCTTTCAATCTACACCTCCAACAAATGCATACAGCCTTGGGGTACATGCTATATATTCCAATTTTTGCTGTGAGGATATAGCAACGATGAAAGAATCACATCGATTTTAGGCATCTTATTTTTGTTGTATGAAACCATGCTTCTATAGTGTTTCCCAAACTTATATAGATCCATATTTATTATACTTTTATAGTTTGACTTAGATGCTCACTTTTCTTAATTTAGGTGTTTTTCTTAGTACTATTTTATGCACAGATTTATCTTTAAGAAAAGTGCATAGTAGAGAACAGTTCTATATTTTGAGCAAGGGACACTCTTCTAGGTAGGAGGTACTCTATTATAGGGAGCTTCTATTATGCATGTTAGGTGCTTTATCCTAGATAGAGTTCCAAGTCCTTGCCTCCTTGAAAAAGTCCCTGCTAGACAAGGCACTGGTGGATAGAGTTCCAAGTCCTTAAGTTTTCCAAAAACCCACCTGAACCTAACTATCTAGCCTAAAATCCTTTACATTCCAGTCATCTCTTGGTCGTGATTTCATATAGAGAGCCCTCTCTAGTTTGGTAGGGCTAGCTACCAAACTAAAAGCTTGGTCTATGGTTACCTCCGTTGATCTCTTCATTAGCCTAGGACATTATGGAGGATAACAGAGGTCATGACAACTAGGGAGTGCCATGGTGCTCCAGTGAATGTAAGGTTCCCAAGCCATTGAAAAATGCAATTCTAGTTGTGAGGTCATGACTGCCAAGGTGTGTTAGGGAATGCTAGGGCATGCTAAGATGTGCCAAATAGTACGAAGACATGTCAAACAAGCTAATATGTGCGAAGTGCTAAGGCATGCCAAGATGCATAAGGGTTCCAAGTCCCTACCTCCTCTCCTTCCATATGATATCTACTTATTACATTTCCTTTACAATATTTGGTGCATTCGATAGTTATAGGTCATTTATAGGTTATAAATGTCTCCGAAGTTTCACTTCTAATTGACTATTCAACTAAACATATTGATTCTCTTATACATAACTATTTTTCCCTCCACCCAATTTTCATAAGTTCAACAACCATTAGGTAGGGACATACATCTTTGATGTTTCTTTGCTCGTTTAGTAAAAAATTATTGAGACTTTAATTTATTGAAAGTTGTAGAATTTACAATTTATGAAGTTTCAAGGTCTAATTTTAAAAAATGTAATTCTTTAAAAGGTGCTTGCTTAATGGAAGAGCACTTGCTCTACAAGCAGGAGGTTGGTGGTTCGATTCCATCGTGCCTTGACATCCATATGGAATGGTGACAATCATTTTTTGGTGATGGAGGCTCTTTTGACCATCACCAGTGAGCTTTGGTGACATTTTTTGACCCTCACCAAAAATATGAAATGGTGATGGTCAATGAATGCCACCATATATACACACCAATAGTGATGAACCTAAAAGGTCCGTAACCATAAATCGTTGTTGTTGATATGAAATGGCGATAGTTGTTTTCCATTATATAGTCATTATTCGTGATGGACATTGAATGTCACCACAACACCTATACTTCTAGCAATGCGCTTTTGGTGATGGTCAATGAACGTCACCATATATATGCACCAATAGTGATGACCATTAAATATCCATCACAATAAATCATTATTGTTCATATGAAATGGTGACGGTCATTATCCGTCAATGTAATCAATATTCGTGAAGGACCTTGAATGTCACCATAACACCTATACTTTTGGCAACGCCACCTTTGGTGATGTTCAATTTTTGTTGACTGAGGCTATGGTCTATCACCATTGCTCATATGCAATGGTGATGGTCTCTATCCGTCACTACAAATCATTATTGGTGACAAACTTTAAATGTCACTACAACACCTATACTTTTGGCGACGCCACCTTTGGTGACATTTAGGTTTTGGTGATGGAGGCTATGGTCCATCACCATCACTCATATGAAATGCTGATAGTTGTTATCCATCATTAGAAATCATTATTAGTGACGGACATTGTATGTCACCACAACACATATACTTTTGGTGACGCCACCTTTGGTGACGTTAAGTTGTTGGTGATGGGTGCTCTTTTGACCATCACCAATGAGCTTATGGTGACATTATTCGACCCTCGCCAATGTCATTTTTTCTTCTAGTACACATTCCCACAACCAGGTTTATCAAGTATAATAATATCAAATCATTGAAGAAGTAAAATTCAATGGATTATTTTACCATTATTATATTCATTAAATATTTAATGATTGAATGATCTATATGTACAAAAGTAGGATATCTAGTAATGTAATGTGTGAGTTTGGTATTGGCATACACTACTACTAAGAAATCCTTCTTAGTGATTGTATAATTCAATTTTGCATGTGCATGATTTTTTCTGACATAATAAATTGCATGTACTGTTCCATTTTCTTTTTGTCCTAAAAAAATACCAAAACTTGTATCATAGCCCCTTATATATATATATATATATATATATATATAATATATATATATATATATATATATATATATATATATATATAATATATATTATATATATATATATATATATATATATATATATATATATAGATAGATAGATAGATAGATAGAATAGATAGATAGATAGATAGATAGATAGATAGAATAGATAAATGGTAGATTCCAATTTGTCCTTCGAAAATAGGAGCATTGGTTAATTTCTTTTCAAAATTTTCAAAAGGATTGTTGAAAGGTTGATTTCCATATAAATTCAACATCTTTAGTAGGAATTAAAAACAATGGTGAAGACATTACGCTAGAATTATCTAAAAAATTTCGATAATTGTTAGTATGACCTAAAATAATCCTCACATCTCTTTTATTTGTAGGAATAAACATTTTTTTAAGGGAAAATAGTTTTGCTAGATCCACCTTAGTTCATTACATTGAAACAAGATGTCACAAAACAATTTTTTCATTCATCATCAATAAACACTTTTCAATGATTATTGGGAGATGGTATTCTATACATATTATAGCACTTTCTCTAATTTATCTAGGGCTTCATAAATTAGATTCCCAAAAGTAGTAAAATCATCCATGAACACTTCAACAATTTATGGAATAAGATCAAAAAGCATACTCAAAATGAACCTTTAGAAGGCTATATGTGCATTGCATAATTCAAATGGTAAAACTATTTAATAAAATGTTCCTTAGGCGCAAGTAGACATATGTTTTTCCTGATCATATGGATAAATATATATATGATTTTACCTACTAAAACAATCTAGAAAAGAAAATTATTTTTTCGCTGCCAAACTGTCCAACAGTTGGTCAATAAATGGAAATAGAAAAAGATATTTTATAGCAGCTTTATTGAGTTCCCGATAATCCACAAAGAATATCCATTTACCCCCTTTATTTTGAACTATAACAAGAGGTGAAACTCACTCACTATCAACGATAGGGTAGATGAATCTTGTTGTTGGAATTTTTTTCAATTTTTCTTTCACAATTTCCTTAAGAACTAGATTCATTTGACACTAGGGTTGTTTGAAAAGAAAAACTCCATCAGTAATATAAATAGAATGCATACAAATTAATGGATCTCTTCCTATCATAACCTTGTAGTCCCATGAAAATGTTATTAACTATTTCTATATTAGTTCCTATAGTTGTAGCTACTGTAATGACTATAGATGATTATTAATAGTTAATATCTTTCTTGAAACAATTTCAGTTTTCTTTACTCTAGAATTCATAGATTCTTCAATAAAATAGTTTTCCAGATATTGATGTTCAATTCCTTATTCTAAAAAAAATTCAAGATGATCATTAAATGAATCTTGAAATGAACTTGATTCATGATCATGATTTATCTTTGTTTATTTGTAATTGCTATAAAATTCTTTGGTTGTAATAGTAGAAGAATAAATTATAATCCACTCAATCCTATATTGGTTCTTTAAAGTTAGTCCTTAGTCCACAGTAATCATAGGTATGGAGTAATTCATCAAAATAATGATTATGGTCAATCTTCAAGAAATCCATAGTGGTTCTTCAATTTCTTCAAATGGATTTCACAGGAGCACATATATAATATAATATATATATATTATATAATAATATATATATTATATATGTGTGTGTGTGTGTTGTGTGTGTGTGTGTATATATATATATATATATATATATATATATATATATATATGATGGTCTCTCCTTTTCATATTTTAATATTTCCTTACTAGCATTCTGTTTAAACATCTAAGGTTTCTAACCAAGGTCATCCTAGGATAAATGAATAGTCCCATATGGTATTTCTGGTGTGTAAAACAAGAAAATTAGTAGGGTATTCCCATGAACCAATAGTGATTACAATGCATTGCATAATTCCCTCGGGTTTGATTGTGGACCTTTCAACGATTTGTCACAAATTTTTGGTTTGCCTCATGAGATTATGAAGATTCAAACTCCTCATAATTTCATTTTCCATTAAATTAATGACTAATACAAAATTTATAAACCTATTTGAATAATATTTGTTCCATATTTGTACTTGAACAACATGGGTACTATGATCTCCATACTTTGGATCCAATGATCTCCCAAGAATAATTTTAGGTAATTGACCAATCACTTGAATATTTTGAGGATCACACTTATTGTTCCTTGTTTTCATCACACAAAAATCCCTTATATATTTATTATAGATTAACATGTCCTTGATGGAATGAAAGATTTGATTTTTAACACACATTTTATTTCATTCTCATAATATATCGAAGGTTGGTTGTAAAGGAACTTTATCTTTTGTAAGGATTTCAGGAAATGGTGATGATTGAGTTTGATCATATTTTTTTATTGAATTTCATTTTGAGATATGGGTAACAAATATTCATCTTATTTCTCATATTGTTGTTGTTCTTCACTCACATCCTTAATTTTGTGTGGTATTAGTTCTAAAATCTTTCATGACCTTAAATATGTGGCTTGAAAATTAATTGCATAAACAACAAAAGTTTAAGACTCACCAGATTCTAAGGTACAAAATAGTTAACTCAACTGTGTTTCTTAATTTAGTTGTTCTTGTTGATTTTCCTGGCCCATCCTAATATTTGGATTTTTACTATGTTGAGTCAGTAATTGAGGTGACCTAGGTGTTTGATTAGAATTTTGAAATTGGGGTGAAGGTAAAAATTTATGTTTTTGTGACCAATTTTGATAAGGTTTGTTCAATTGATGCATAGGCCATTGAATACCTTGAATTGGAAAGGATTGAGGACTTCAATAAGATTTTTGGTTGTAAGGAAGTGTATAATTCCAAGGATTTGAGACAGACATGCTGAGAAAAATAACTGTTCCTTTAGATCAGAGAAATAGGGTCACTCTTACATTAATTGTTAATCTGGGTAGGCTTGATTTTTATAAAGTCATCATGCAAAGTATTTGCAAGGGAAAATGATAACTAGCATAATGAATCTCAAACCAAGATCATTGCAAAATCACTAGCAACAAACATTTAAGTTGTTACACTCTTGCAAAAGAGTCACAAAATTGAATAACAAATCACTATGTTACACAACTACTCTCATTCATAAACACCACTCATGCAAACCATTGGTCACTCAATCAGATTATGAACACACATTCAAATAAAGTGAAATCCAATATATAATAAAAAAGTAAATAACTTGTTTCTATACTAATAAGAGGGACCGATCTAGGACTTATGTTGTCACACCATTCAAAATTCTCTCAGAAACCAATAAATCATAAATAAAATTGATAGTAACAATAGTCAAATAACTGAGAAGAATTAATAAAAATAATTACAGTATCCTACTTAGTCATTGATCCCTGCTAATAAGAAGGGCCCCTTCTCCTTAGTAGGGACTAGTGCACTAAATGGCTCGTAGACTACTCAAAAAAATAAGTGACACCACAAGGCTGATATTTGAATCAACAAAACATCAGGATTACAATGCTTGGTGCTTTCCCCTTTCTTCCAATCTAATCCTCTCTCTTCACTCCTCCTGTGGGCAGAAAGCTCTCTTCTTTATGTTTTTTTAATACAACATGAATATTATTATGAGAATATTTCAATTGTCATGTGATCTTAAAATAAGAATAGATTTTGATAATTTATACAAAAATTTCCATGCTAGGGGTAAATTTGTAACAATTTCCTTCATTTATATTAACTTTGTATAAAATCTTATTTAACTGATTTATATTCTCTAGGAATATCTCCCAGTGATTCAATTGGATTTGGCTAATGCACTCATTGATTTAGCCCATGTTACTAATTAATGAAGGACAACGTCCCCAAGGAAAATTGTTCATGTAAAAACAGTATTTCTCGGACAGTTCTCCCAATTTTGAAGAAGAAGGTGGAAGTTTAATCCTATAACAACAACTTCGACAGACCACTTAAACTTGAAACAACCCAATCATCATTTTTATAATAAAAATAGCCTAAGATGGTAGTTCTTATGCCAAATTACAAACATAATTAGACTAACAAGGTGGCATAAAGAAAAAATATAGTTATGTGAATAATGACTATTATGGTGACAAAATGTCGTCTTGTTGGTCAAAAAGGGAGAAAAATGAGTAGGAAAGTGAATAAAAAAGGTAAAAATTCCATGGTCCAACATCTCCGCTGAGCCTAAGCATTTGCATGTCCACATGGAGACCCTTGTGACTAGTTCCTAACATGTTGCGAGTGTAGTTTCGAAAGATCGTAGGATTCTATAGTATACTCTTTCGTGCCCCTGTAACCTCGGGAAAGGATCAACTCTATTTCCCAAAGTTTGTTAGTAAAATGATATATGTGCTAATAATGATAGGTTAGAATCCTCACAAAAAGAAATTTAAATATGATTCTAATCCAACTTTTTCCACTTCTCGTAATGCACTCCACATATTTATGAACCCTAAAGAGACCTTGCATAAAATTTGCATAACAATAGGGTTCCTCTTCCCTCAGCTACTATTGACAAACATTCCATCTTAGCTCACTCCCTTACAATGAAATCACTTTTATCCACTGGATATTCATAATGAATCTCCACAAAACTAAGCCCTGATGCTCCATTACCAATGCTTTGGTGGCTTGAAAACACCATATCCTCTTGTATGCCCCAACAACAACATTAGTAAAGCTAGGCTCATTTCTGATCCACAACTTTACTTGTTTCGCATATGATGTTACAATGTCATAAGCAACTTTCCATCTTACCTAGTTTTGAGAAAAAGACATAAAATCTCTCAACTGAACACCCCCCACATAAGGTGTCAAACAAAAGGATTTATCCCCAAAATAAGCAAAGTCATGAAAATACAGTTCACACGACAAATGTTGCTCCAAGAAATTAGTGTTCTAAAAAGTTTCTAGGAAATCTTGAATTTTCCTTGTATTAAATGGCCACTTTTTCTTAAGGGCTATCAATTTAAAGAGAAAGTCTTTCTCTTGTAGGTATAAAGGATAAGATGGGGAAGGTTTTTGCAATGTAGTAAATCATCAAGAAGATCGTACGTGAATTCTTTCTCTTCTTGTAGTAGTTGCACCTCCTCTTGCAATTATTTTACTTTCATCAGTGTCTTCTTCCTCTCTCTTTGAACTCTTACAAAAATATTGAATTCTGAATTTTTTAGCCCATTCATTCTTAATACCGCTAACCATAATTTCATGTTGTTTAAGTAAAATCACTTTATCTTTGGGGATGACCACTAATCTTCTCCATTTTTCTACTTCACTAAGAAAATATGTTGTTCTCAATAGTTCTTGAGGCTTAAGTTGGGATGTTTATGATGTTGTTACACCTCAGACTCAAAAATATCTTATCTTTCCCCTTTCTAATCCTTTTGCACCATCTCCAATGATAATTCTTGTGTAACAACAATGTCGTCAATATGTTTTTGTTGAGAAAAAATCAAATTAATTTCAGCCTCCTACGTTCGAATTGATGGTTCTTATGTAAAAACATCATAAACAAGTTCTTGTGGAGTAGTAGACTACTTTTCTTCTTCCTGCTCTGTTTTGTCTATTGATTCTTGTTTCATAGAAATGCCATTACGAGGTTCTTGTGGAGCATTAGGTCAAAATTCTTCATCTTGTTCTCCTACTTGAACTCATATTGAGACATTAATTAATTCTTCAATCCCAGTTTCCTTAAGAACTTTTTTACATTCTACACACAAATTTGAGGTTTTTTCAGTGGGTGATATCATTTTTCCGTTTCTGCTAACATATCTAATCCACTAGCTTTCCTAAACTGAAGTTATTTCTCAAACAAGGAAATTTGTTTCTTTAAATATTCATTTTCCTTTTTCAAATTTTCAGGGCATCATATTTTTCTTTTATGGATTCTTTTGTTACCAATTCTTCTTCCCCATGCTCTAATTCTAGTGCAACAACATGGGCTTCAGACATGGAGGTGCCTTCCTCTATAGGATCTTCCTATTTAATCTTACTCTTTTGTTCCTCAGTCTCCCTCAGTCTCCCCTAGTTCAATTCTAACAGTGCATTTTTCATGTGTGGGAGTAGTGTTTTGTGCAACAACCACTCTCACCCTTCTTTTAGTATTACTTCCACCAATCAACTTCTCCAATATTCTATTCTTATTGCTTCACCTATCCTAAGGAATCCTTGGTTTCCTTAGAAATATTTGTTTCCTCAGTTGATGGCTTTGGTATTATTGCTTCAATAATTTATTCTTTTAGTTTTTCTTCTTCAATAGGACACCCATGGTACTTATTCTCTGATGATCCACTGGAAACCTCCACATGATCCGCTACTCATGCCCATTTTCCTTTTGAGGATGTATCAGTAGAAGTTTTTATAGAGCTCGATCTCTCACGGTTTCGATGACCAAGTCTAAAAAATGCATTCACCCTACTTTGCCTAGGGGTTACGGTTGATCTTCTCCTGGAGGGTATGACAACCCTAATTCTAAGGAGTGTGGCTTCTTTACTTTTAGGTATTGTTTTAGCACTCTCCTTGTGCTCCTCACTTTTTTCATCCTTTGTAGCCACATGTGGTCTTGCTAATAGTTCATCCCATGACCTCCCCTCCTACTATAATGAGTGAATTATGACAAATTTTATCAATGCATGACTGGTTAAGTAGTTTTTCGGATGTTTTTCACATCACATTTCCTCTACCATGTGTTCTAGATATTTCAACAAGTAATAAGGAAAATTTATCAGCTGTCCCATCCTAAAATTTGCTACAAATTGAAAATGGAAGTTGAATATAATCCCAAAGCACCCTTCACAGGTGATAAATTTCCAAATGAAAAGAGCCACATCATCCCAAAGGGGGGGAACATATGTTTTTTCAAAGCGCCTACCCTTAGTCACCAATTCCTCTCCTTCGTGCAAAAGCATATAATTATTTTTATGATGTTGGATACCACAAACTTACAGGGGATATCCCCAATATGAGATCCCAATTAGAACTCACACCATTTGGTGTAAGAGTCCCATTTGGAAATATGGCTAGACTATCATTTACTTAAATATTTTTCTTGGCTTAATTAGTTAGCATGAGAGAAGTGCACATGTTCTTTTCAATGAGTAAGAGAGTGTGCCTTATGAAATTTTCTATTGTAGATGTATCAAGGTTCTTTCATTGCAAATGGAGATAATGTGAGCCTCGAAAAGATAAGTAATAGTACTAATATAATGGAGACACATACACATAAACAAGAAATAATACTTAGACATCAAGCGAAGTAGTTCACATAGTTTCAATGATCATTAAATCATCACAACATATTTCCAACAAGTTAAGAACCAAAGTAACTGAAATATCTCAATTACTAAAGTACTTATGAAATCCAACATAAACCACAAACATTAGAATAATAGTCTAAAAACATCTATAATTCATGCATGAAATTGTGTTTTCCAAAAGACTTCAAGTATTAAACAAAATTTCCAAGATACATAAGTACAATGAATGCCACTAGCTCCAATAATGGAGCGTTAGAGGAACTACTTGCACCCCAAAAGTACTATCTCTATCTCTCTAATGTCCATGGGAGAATCGAAGGTGAAAATTACTTTGCTTGAGTAATGAGGATCCTTTTATAACTTGAGAATGACCTTTCATATCGTCATGACTCTTTAGTTTCCAACTTCTAATGACCTTTGGACTTCTAGAACCCTTGGATTTCCAAATGAATTTTGGAATTACATATGAATCTTGGAATTACATGTACTTTGGACTTCCAGACATGGATATTTTATCCATACCTGACTCTTGGACTTCCACTTATTTGTATTTACAATAATTACATGATTACATCATAACTTCAACATCATCATGTGATGAGGACATGACAAGTCACTATCATTGATGTCTTGTACTTGCAGTGAATGGTGACAAGGAATTTCTCCAATGTGTGACATAGTTTTTGCTACTTGTGTATTTTCTCTTGCATGAAGCTTTTGGTCATTGATTATTTCACCCTCCAAAGGGTCTTTAATATTATGGAGTCTTTAGGTATGCTTTGATCATCAATATTTCAATGTGTTCTTTGTACTCAATTACTTCCTTCTACTGCACTATTTTCCCAATATTCCTCATGCATCCTTGAAATACCCATGACTGCAATCACTCATGGCAAGCAAACATCATCCTAAAAAGTCTCCTATTCTAACAAATTACATGAAAAATTTTGTTCATGACTAAACAATGCACTTGGTAAAAGCAAGCATAACTTCTCAGTGTTGGGGTGCACTATGAAAGGCTAAAAGGATGAAGCTTCAGAGCTTTGTGACGTGATCATGCACTCAATAGGAGATAATGAAACTGAGGGTTGGGTGCATGGTGTAGGTCCAAAGGATGAAGGAAGGGCATTGAGGTTTCCCAAGTGCATTATGTGCTCAAGGGAGACAAGGAAGGGGTAGGACACACTATCGAAGAATGAAGGATGAGGCTTTAGAGCTTCAGTGTGTGCTCATGCACTCAAGAGGGAAAAGGAGGGCACAAGCCACACTTATGTGCTCATGCACTCAAAGAGGGCATAGTTCTTTGAGTCAAAGGAATGCGCTCAAAGGAAGACATGATTCTTTAGGGGAAAATTGAGAACAAGGAAGAGGAACGTTGCTTAGGAGTGCATTATGTGATCTTTGAGGGTGCAAGGTGCACTTCTGAACAATGAAGGATTCCCGATCAAGGCTAGAGTGTAGAAATTAAGTCGTATATTTTTAGCTTCTCATGAAGTTATAATAAAAATCACAAGACACAAATCTACTCTACTACTCTACATACATTAATTCAGAATATAGAACATAAATATCAGACATCAAGAAGAAATAACACACATGCAACAAGTATTTTTATCTAAGGAATGAAATATGGTAAAAACCTTGATGTCTTCTTGCATTAATCAAATGAATAGATATGTATTACAATTACTTTTCTCAACTGATCTCACCCTGGAAGTTCACAACCTATATCTCTGATCATTGAAGAAATCTAACCCAGACTTAGTCAATTTCCCTTTGCTTGAGATATCATTTCCTTGTGTTGTTCCTTGATGATTTACCCCCTATTATTTACAAATTTTCTCTAATTAAATTTTGAAATTGCTTAGGCTAATCATCTGACTGCATGCAACACCTGCACACTCAATACTAATCTACACCTGATGTTACACTTCCTTAGAATCTCCACCTCAACTGGGTAACTCGAATTCTCTCAATGCACTAGATATTTTGGGTTGATTGATCAGTTAACTGGATGATCACTAACTTTTACTGAAGTCCCACTACTTAACTAACATTCCACTAGTTCCTCCAAAAGTTGGAACTACTTTAACAAGAAAAAACTGAGATAATTCTCCTTAATGACTACAAATTAACAATTATACATACATAATTGAATTCTAAATCCTCCAACTCGAATTTACTGAGTAAATTGGGTGACACAAGCCATGTTGCACAAGGTAACATCATCCAAAGTGTCTACTAACATGGAATTTTATTTTTCTCAATTTAATCAAGGAAAAATCAAATAGAGAATTTGTTGCTTCATTTTTCAACATTGCCCCTTAGTAAGAAATGGATTATCAATCACCCCTATCCTACACCCGTGGAACTCAAACTTTCCTCTTGACAAGGCCTTTGTAAAAAATTCAACACGTGTCTCATCTGTCAAAATGTACTGCAACAACATTATCTGCCTCTATAAACAGTCCTGTAAATAGTGATACCCGATATCTATATTCTTGGCTCAATCATGAAAAACATAATTTCATAGAGCATCTGCAACTATGATTATCACAACATATCACAATTGGATCCATCGTCCAACCAAACAATCCAACAAGAATCTTTCTCATCCAATTCGACTCACGTGTTGCTTAACTGGCAGCCATGTATTCTACTTCTACCAAGCTAAGTGCCACATATATTTGCTTCTTGCTATTAGTGTCAGTATCTACATACTTCCATCAAGGATCAAATTTTTGCATTTTCATTTTAGGTGTCTCATACTGAATTTTTTGGATCATTCCACTAGGTCATGTCAAAATGGTCCACTGATGGTTGTATTCTTATTAGATAATCAAATTTTCCCTCATGAGGTACATTTGTTGACCCATTTCCATGTTTTATTCAGTTATGGGTTCAGTTATGTTTTGTTTTAGAGTCAAGGCAGTTGTCTTTTCATTAGATCTTAGGGTTCATTTCCAAGTTCCTTCCATTAGGTCGTAGGGTTCATTTCCGAGGTCAAAAGCATAGTTTGAAGTGTAAATAAAGGGAAGCAAAGGTATGAGGATGACTAATAAGCAAAGAGTGATTGTTAATAAGTCATGGTTATTATACAAATATCTTTTTTCACTAATGTAATTTTCATCTCAAAAACATGTTTTTGAGATGAAAACAAAGTATTTTAGTTTATTTATATATTTTTTGATTTAATTCAATTCATTTCATGTAATAAGTGTTCCCAACTTCCCCAAGGATTTCTCCTGCTAGAAGAAAATGAAACCAATGAAGAAATCAATTCAATCAAAGCATCATCCATCTGTTAAGAGAGAAAAAGGTCCGAAGGTCAAAAAGGCATTAAAGTGAGAATTTGAAAATGACAAAGAACATTAGAAAGTGTGTATGAAAAATCATAAATTCAAGTCAATTCAAGTATAAAGCCTCTCAAGACACTCATGAAAGCCTCATTTTCACTCAAACACTCTCACAACTCCTTACCAAAATAAAATTGGTGATTTTAAGGTGAAATTGGGCAAAACAGAGTAAGAGGACGTGTTCAGCAGGGTCGTTGCGCATTTAGCCTAGTCACTATGCTACTATAGAGGTCACTGCACATTTTCTAGAGTTTAGAATGTAATTTATAATGGTGCTACGCTCTTGTAGAGGTCCCTACGGATTTGACTAGGTCACTGCACCTTTTCCTGGGTTGCTACGCGTTTGCCTGGAAGGAGCCAAAATGCGATAGAAACCCTCCATTGCCACCAAGTTTCCAAGTTGGTCATCATATACTTTAGGAAATGAGGTTGGTGGAAAATTTACTCACTCCATCCCTCCATTATTCACCTACATAGGGTTTAAGTTGTTTATTGTTATTCCTAAGATCAAACCCTAGTAATACATTCCCACCATCTCAAATCACATTTCCTAGCTTTCATTACCATTCCCCCTCACTTAAAAACCATCCTCTATCACCTCCCTCATTCCACACATCCCCATCTCCTCCTCATCATCTCTCCTGGCATCATTCCACATTTCCCATACCCACAGTCCATTCTACCATTTCCCTAGTTTTTTACAAGCAAAAAATCATGGTAGAAGAACAACACATGAGTCATAGTGACAGAGAAAAACAACAGAGGAGGAAATATAAAAAAGTAGAGAAAATAATTAGATATGAAGCATCCAATACTAGAGAGCTCATGGCATCTCCCATCACTATCACAAGGTTTAAACATATGGGTTGTTTTGAGTTTTGTGAGGAGGTGGAAAGGACACAACATCATTCTGAATTGACCAGATAGTTCATTATAAACCTCCATGAGAATCAAGAAACCCTTGTCAATGTCACCTTTACCATATCCTCTGCTATCATATTAGCTGCTACTAGGATCCGAGATGTTGGGGAAAAGTGGTTTAGACCTACATATTTGGATTATTGCTATTATGAGCCATATCTTAAACCCAACCATAAGAATGAAAGAAATAGGATTTTTCCTTTCTCTTACCTCCTAGACAGATATGTTCCTATCATGAAAATCATGATGAAGTACTTCACATGTGAGGGAAGGTTTTCTAGTCTATATTCCTATCATATTCGGTTACTCATGAATTTTAAAGAGAGTCAGAATGCTCAATCTTCCCTACTATCTTTACCAGGATATCGACAAGATGTCATACATTTCCTGAAAGAAAGATCATGATCATCAAATGCAGAGCATATTTCACCATTCTCTCATCAAAATGATAGTCTTACACTGCCTTGATTAGCTTAGCATTGCATGGGACACTTTCATATCCAATGAGGTTTTCACAGTCCCACCTATTCAGCATGGCGAAGAGGCCCCTTCATCCTCTAACCCACCCACCTCCATTCCTCCACCTCAGCCTATACATCATTCATCTTCATCTCATGAATCAACCACACCATCACCTCCATTATCACCATTTCATCAGCTTATTCATTCACCTGGCTGATATAAAGGAACTGAGCAGGAGCATATTGAGCATGGTGGGAGTAGTAAGCCCAAAAGGGATGGTTTAGGTACCTTGTCACATACCTATTAAAGAGGGCATAGGAAAGTGTTTTCCCCATTGATTGTGGGAGGGGCCTTACCTTCTTCATCGACAAAGCAGGTACAAAAGGGTAAGGAAAAAGTTGTGGAGGCAAAGGTCCAATAAGAGGAGGAAGACGTCCATGAGATAGAGTATGATTTTTAGTTAGTTGAATCAGATGAACATGATGACATTAAAAGCACATCTATTGTCATCAAGAGAAGAATGGACTCATAGGAGAGCTCGAGGTCAACTTGCAAAGGGCCAAATGGATCATTTACTACTATGAGCAGGAAAATAGGCAGTTTGGGGTAAAAAATGAGCTCATGGAGATTCATCTCAGAAAGACAAAGAAAGAGGCTGAAAAGGAAAATGCCTTACTTGATGAGGCATATGGGTAGTATGGTGAGCCACTTTATGAATAGGTTCCAAGAAGAATCATAAGGACTAGAGGCCTATAAAGAGCCTTCGAGCAGGAAAGGAAAAGGGAGGAAGAAATGGCCAATAAGCTCCCCTTGAATGAGCAATTTTCCAAGATGGTAAATGAAAACCAAGAATATTTTCTTGAGAAGGTAAATAATCATCTAGAGAACCTCCTACGCAAGGAAAAGGAGGACAATGATATTCAAAGAAGGATGGCGAAGCACTATGCTATGACAGACAAAATTGCAAGAGCCAAACTTAAAAGAGCTCGTGCAAAAATTGAGGCTTTAACCAAGCAAGACGAGAAAAAGAGGTCGGATATCCTTGTCGAGGCATCACTCCATGCCTCAAACATATGGCCATCTATCATCCCACCATTTTTTTCCTTTCTTGAAAAATTTTAGCAAGATGTGTTTTGTCGTGCTTTTTGAAGAAATTTTGGCACAATCGACATGGTCAAATTTGCAGCACCTAGAACATTGTACTTTTGTTTGGGGCATCCAATGAGAAAATTGTCAACATTTTTGGATTCAGAATGATGAGGACATGCACCCTATACTTTTTCTAAGAATTTGGAGCAAAATGGGTCAGCCAAAAGGATCAACAACTACCAAAAAATCACCTTTCTACCTCTTTTCTAGCATGGTCACTGCACGTTTGATAAGTCTTTAGAGAATGCAATTTTGGAGGGGCAAATGAAGCCCATTTTGAAAACCAAGGGCAATTTTGGAAACTAGACAAGATAAGATTTCCAATGAGCTATCTTGAGTTAGATGTGGACATGGGGAAGGTGGTCAAAAGTCATCTTGAAGAGGACACTGTACATTTGACCAGTGTCACTACGGGTTTACAAAGGTCCCTGTGTGTTTGACAGTTTTCCACAATTTTCACTATTTCATTCTAGGTTGACTTTTATCTATGGGAAATTCAAATTTTACCTATGTAATTGATTTAGATGATGTAATTATCATGTTTTTACTTTTACCTAGGCTAGATGCATCAGTTAGATGCATCTTGAAGAGGAAACTGCATTTGACCAGGGTCACTGCGCATTTACCAAGGTCCCTGTGTGTTTGACAGTTTTCCACAATTTTCACTATTTCATTCCAAGTTGAATTTTATCTATGGTGTCATGCGGAAAGAGTTAATCTTGCAGACAAAACCAACCTCCCTAGAAGCCTAAGACTTTCTAGTGACAAACAAGACAATTAAGAGCAATCCTTCTCTAAACATGCATTTACCATACAAGAAATCAAGTGTTTTAGATCCTACCTGTAGTCCAATGTTGTTGTAGTAGTCCAGCCTCGTTGATCCGGTTGAGCTCCTCCTTCACTTCAAAACCTGCATTCACTAACAATCAAACGATTACATAGCACCCGAATATCTCATAAAATAAAACATATTCAATATATAGACCAAGGAGTATATGAAACAACTCATTAATAACAAATTGTTGAGAAGAATGGACTTATTTGTATTAATAGGAAACAAAAGAAACCATTACAACCTGAGCCTTGGTTTTGTGCAAGTTCCTCCCAGGGTCCAGCAAGATTTTTCCTTTACTTTGATAAGCTCACCCACTTCCAAATGAAAGAAGAAAGGATGGGAATCTCTCCTCACAAGCTTCTACAAGGAAGTCCTAATTCCAGCAGCATCTATCCTTTGGAATGTTTAGCTTTCAACCTCCTCCTCTGGCCCAATGCCTATTTTTATAATGTTCTAGAGGAAGTTAATCAGGTCCAACATCAATGGGATAAGCCCCTCTTTTGGATGGGGTAGCTCCTCTCTTGATGGGATAAGTTCCTCTTTCATAGGGATACATGAACCATCTGTAGGCGCTCAATACACGTCAAACAAGCTTCTAGAATGCTCTAGAAATGACCACAAGTAACTTTTTTAAGATGAAACTTGCGCCTTTTCACCTTTACAGGAGTACACACCCAACCCTTGACATACAGAGCGTACAAGTACGCAGGTATAATGAGCTTGGGATGCGTACATGCAGGCAAGGTAGAGAGAACCTGCGTACCCAGAGATAAACATGTTTTTTATTGACTTTCTCTCTTTCTTGAAGTTTGACATGGAGAGCAGAGGTATAAGGCTTGACAAGGAGGATAATATGACTATTGATGGAGCCATATTAACTGCAGATAGTCATGGTGACAAATTTCAGTGTAACAGATTGCCCCCTAAAGTGCGAAACCTGTAATAGATAAGGGTTTTTATATCATCTAGGAAGGGTGAAGTACTTTATCATTTCGAGGATTATCTTGTGGAGAGCCCGGTTAGAACCTACAATTTGCAACACAAAATACATGTATAAGATTATATCATCGTTGAGGTAGGCATTCCCATACTCAGATCAAAACTTTAACTAACAAACTAACTATTCTGATACATGAATGATTTCATAATACATCATAATCATAGACTCGTGTAGACACAGTATGGACGCAGCCATCTGTTTATGATATGTATACAATATAATGAATACAAAACTCCTCGCAGCCTGGATGGTGGAAACTAGATCCAGGGTCTTCATCTCTACTTCCCGA
>APFE030543323.1:50921-73708 GCA_000404065.3 Pinus taeda
CACACACACACACACACACATTTTGTTTACCCCAACACGCCAACAAGTAGCAAGCCCCAACTATATAATATAAGAAAGCAGTAGGTATCCCAAAAGCCTGAAGGGGATCTAATGGAAAGAAGTGACCATTGTCAGAAGCCTTCCAATCAATATATTAATATATACATATAGATTTCTTATTATTTTAATTGGAAATATTCAATTAAATAATAAAATTTAATTACGTCTCTCCCAATCTAAATTTCTTATTAGCATAATTCACTACCTTCATACGTCTTGCATTTTTTAACAACATTGTAACATGTGGATTAATTTCCTTTTTGGTGCACAATCTCTGCGTTTAGGACAATATGGTGCACTGGCCCAACCCGATATGGTGCACTGGCCCAACCCCTATAGATCATTACGACAAATTAAGAAAAACAGAGAAGATGAAAGGTTGTACAAACTAGCATATTTTTCAAGCACTCGCCCAACCCTTACAGATCATTACAACAAATTAAGAATAACAGAGAAGATGAAAGGTTGTACAAACCAGCATATTTTTTAAACAACTAATCCAACATCAGTACCTTAACTTTTTCATGAAGATATCATATTGAAAACATTTGAAAAATGGTGGGAAATCAGGGCACTGAATATCTCTCTTCTGCGGGGGTGATGCAGAAACAGTGATAAGATTTCATTGTTTTGAATTTTTTTTTTGTTAAATCAGAAAAACCAATATTAATGGAGATATTGGTATTTTTTACTAAATTTTGTGAAGTGACTAAATGTAGCTTTAATCATTCACCTTAATATGTTTTTTATAATATAATTTCATATGTCTATTTAATATCTTCATTATCATAAAAACCAACCTATATCCATCTTAACTCCACTTCTACCACTCTTGGAGGGATGAAATCTATTTATCCCTCTCAGCACTTGGTAGACCGGAATTAAGATGATCTAAGCTGATAGAATTTCCCCTTTAAATAGTCTATGCTCACATGAATACCATGATATTACCATGGGTCAATACCATGGGTTATCACAAACCTGGAGCTTAAAAACTACTATTAGTAATTTATAAAAATTAACAAAATTAATAATTGCTTTCTATTTTATTTTTTTATTTTAACCAAATTAAAATGTTTAAGTGACATTAAATTACAAGATCCATTTTTACCCTTGATCTACCAAGCCCGAGGATCAAATATTTTTTCACTCTATGCTAGTTTGCATATCACGATATTTGATCCCTCCCGGGGTTAGTAGATCCACAGTAAAGATGGATCTATGATGATTTAATTCCCCCCTTTAAATAGCCTACATTCCACGTGAATACCATGGGTCAATACCATGTGCCATCTTTTTTTTTATTAATACTAATATTAGGGTTAATAATGTTTTTTTTGCATTTAATAATAATTTGGCCCATAGGCTTCACCTAAATATAACACATTTTTTTAGTGTTCTTAAATATAATGTGACTTCTGAAGTAAATATTAAAAAAATGTTTTATTTATTTACCATACCTCTCGTTTATCTATATTTTTATTAATTTACCATACCTCTTTTATAAATATGGTATTTGGCCCATAGGATTCACTTAAATAAAACCTCTTTTTGAGTCTTCTTAAATAGAAAGAGGGTTATGGACTAAATATAAAAAGAGGTTTTATTTATTTACCATACCTCTAATTTATTTAATTATATTTATTTACCATACCTTTGGAGTAAGTATAAAAAGAGGTTTTATTTATTTACCATACTCCACTTTATTTTTGTTTTTATTTATTTACATGTAAATATAAGGTGACTTATGGAGTAAATATAAAAAAATGTTTTCCATTATTCTTTATATGATTATGACTCAATAGATGCAAACTTGGAATATGGAAAAAACATTATTCAATCTTTAAATAAACATGAAAATAAGAGACTTGAAGGAAAATGAAAGAAAAAAATCTTTTTTACACCGAATGTGGAGGGTGAAATAACTATCATAAATACCTATTCTTGAAAATTAGGTCGAATGGAAAGTTAACTCCTAATTTCAAGGACTAAATTTACTTTTTTTACTCTCTCCCTTAAAATAAGGTGGGCTAACCTCCATACCTAATTTCTTTATAAAATAAATTTGAGGCAATTTGTAACAATGTATTGTGATACAAAATATTCGCCCAATAAAAATATAAAACCCCTTAATTTCACCCAAGGGAAAAAATTTGCCCCTAAAATTTTCTATGGAGGATACTATAGCAATTGTTTTGATTCAAAAGAATAAAGAAGTTCATGAGCAGCCGATTGTTTTTATGATTAGAGCACTTCAAAATTCTGAGTTAAGTCATAGTACCATGGAAAAAAAAGCATATGCATTGGTAAAGTCTCCTAAGCATTTTAGGACATATGTGGGATATTCTAAAGTTATAACTTGTGTCATGCATTCTGCTATTAAAGATATATTAACTCAAACTGATTGCTTAGGGACTAGAGCTAGGTGGGTCACCAAGATTCAAGAGTATGATTTGGAAATTAGACCCACTAAACTTGTTAAGGGTCAAGGATTGGCCCAAATGTTGACTAAGAGTAATGAGAAGGCTTTAGGCTTGATTTTTCAAGGTAATTCTTCAACTTCACCTGAGCTTGAAATATTAGGAGAAATTCAATGGTACAAGGACATTATTTATTATTTGCAAAATATTACATGTCATAACCATTTAGTTGTTCATAAGAGAAGACCTCTAAGATTGAAAGAAAATAAGTATTGCATCATGAAGGATGGCCTTGGATATAAGAATCCTAAAGGAATAATACTTAGGTGTGTTGACGAAGTTGAATCAAAAAATATTATCTCTGAGTTTCATTCAAGATTTTGTAGTGTTCATTACACTGCAAAGACTACTATCCACAAAATCCTTAGAGTTGGTTACTATTGGCCTTCAATCTTTCCTAATGTGCACGAGTATGTTAGATGTTTCCAAGCTTATAAATTGTTCAGTGGGAACCAAAAGTTAGCATCCCTGCCCTTACAGCTTGTTGTTGTTGAAGCTCCTTTTCAACATTGGGTTCTGGATTTTATTGGGAAATTCCATGAAAATTCTAGTGATGGCTACTCATGGATCTTAATTGCTAATGATTATTTTACTAAATGGGTTAAAGTTATTCCTATTAAGAATTCTACTAACAAGGTTGTTATGGACTTTATTGAAGATAAAATCATTCCTCGATTTAGTGTCCTTGCTAAGATTACTACTGATAATTCTAAGGCTTTTAGTTCTTCAGAGTTTTCATCATTTTGTTTTAAATATGGCATTATATCTTCATATTGTATTTCTAACCTTACTCCTTGTTATTTTAGATTTCATTTCGGCATTTTTGTTTCTCTCCATAAAAAAGATTTACTTTTCATGTTAGAAGATTATTTTTGAGCTTCTATTTCATGTGCTTAATGTTATATGATGCTTTTTATCTTATATTTGGATGGACGCTACTTATATGAACATGTGTGTTACTTGGGTGCAAATTCTAGATTATCACATTCCTTCAGTGAAGCAACGTGTCCCCAAGTACAACCAAATGGTGACCACTCCGTGTCAACTACATATAGCAGTGCATATTTTTGCAAAGGAATTCCATCATGTTTGAGCATTCAAATATCCAAGATTCATCATCATCAATCATCAGTATATCAAAGTTGTCAACCCATTCTGCAATGTTTGTAATGTAAATGATCCTAGTAAGACCATATATGTATGTAACAACCTAGGTAAGACTATTATTTTGGTGATGATTTTCATCCTAGGAGCTTTTTCATCTCACTGATTCATCTATGTTTCTAAATAGGGATGATCGATAATTTTTTTCCCTCCAACCTCACCCCAAATCTAGGGTGGAATTTGTTGTCCAAATCTTAGGTTAGTCCTAGTGTTCTAGGTGAGAATTTTGTAAAAGTGATTCGGGAATAATTTAAGCTAATTTGCTAAATTATTATTATTACCAGGTTGTAAGGAGGGTCACTGGTTTCTATATCATAATTGGTTGCACAATGCGGTAAATTATTATCGGTCATATGTCAAATGTGTTTCCCCTTTCAAGGGTTGGAATTAATTATAATACTTGATGTAAAAATTTTGGTGCATGGTCCTCCATATTGAGAGACCATGCCTAAATATTTAAAAGGTGGAAATTTATTAATACCCTTAGAATCAATAATAATTTTTATCCAAAAATAAATTAAAATCTTAAGCCAAAAAATTAATTAATTTTTATTTTTGGTTTTCCAATGAAAAAGTGGTTAAATGATTAGCCAGAATTTGGTCAGAAAATAAAAATGAGAGAAAAATAAATTTTATCCAAGTGAAATTATTAAAAAAAGGAATATGCACTTTTGAAGAAGGTAATCTCCACAATCAAGCAAGATAAGATTCAAGAAAATATTTTTGTCCTAGAAAAAAGGAATCAATTCCTAGAAATTTTGATTTTTTAATGAAAATCGAATTTATGGTCCAAGTTGGTTAAGTGAATGGGAATTTTTCAAGAGAAAAAGTCAGGAAATATATTATATTATATATATATATATATATAATATATATATATATATATATATATATATATATATAATATAAATATAATTATAGATATAATATATATTAGGACAAGAAAAAGGCATCATTAAAGAATTCGAATTTTTTCTCAAGCAACCAATGGTGGAGATTATTTTGACATGGATCAAGCATTTAATCAGCCAAGATCAAGTCAAATTTGTGCATCTTCATGGAACTAGCCATTATTCACTTCGAAGAGTCTCTAGAGCTCTCATTTTTTCTATATAAGGAAGCATATACTCCTCATTGCAACATCTTCTGATGTTGTTCTCCCGCTTTTTGGTCTTGAAACTTTGTCTATTTTGAAAAAATAATACACGAGTCTTTGGGGTGAAATATTGTGGCTCTTCTTTTATGGATTTCGTAATGAATTCTTGAGCTTAATTTTCTGTTGGTGATTTTATTTTTTTATTTCATTTGCTTAAATAGGATTACTAGTGTATAGCTATCTTACACTGGTAATTAGATCTAGAAAATATTTTATGATTGGAAGTGGCTTGTGTGCTTTTGTTTATGTTGCTAGAATTTTCTTCCATTATATTTTTCATGTCTCATTTCAAGCTGACAATTTTTTTCTGCGTTGTGTATAAAACATCTAATTGAATCAAATCTCAAGTGTGAGGGGATGTTTTTGCATAATCTAACCAACTCTTGAGTGTGCATGTGGGAGAATCTACTTTATTTCACTTAAAGGATTTCTCTAATAATTTTTTTGCGGGGTTTCTATACCTTAGCTAGAGGAAAGTTTTATTTATCTCATTTATCTCTTTTTAAATCATTGTTCTTAAATAATATATGTTATCTAGAGCTATTACTTCTTATTTGAAGAATGGGGTTGGACTCATATTCTTCAAGATAGTCCTTGTAGATCAGTAAATAATGTTTCTCGGTATAGATTTAGTAAATTTCTGTATATTTTGGTTTTTTGTTTTGTTGACATTATAGATTCTAAATAGGATAGGTAAGTGTCTTATTTTTGAAGGTGATTCACCCAATATATCAAGGAGAAATAAAAGAAAAAAATTGTAGCTTGAGTCCAATTGAATTTTGTTTTGGGTAGTGACAAATTTTTAGAGGCATCCATTGCCTCTAAATTTAATATTTCTCAAGGGGTTCTCAAGCTTATTTCATTAATCTAGTTTTTTGAAGTAATTGGTAACCTTCATTTGGCAGGGATTCATCAGAAGATTTGAGACCAAATTTCCAAGGGTTTGAATTTCATCGCATAAATTTAAGAGTTGTTGTTTGGATTTGATCTTGTTTCAAATATCAAAATTTTAAATTTTGACAAGAGTTTCCATTTCATAAATTTTGAAAATAATTTCTTCAAATCTATTTCTCAAAATTTCCATTTGCAAAACTAGCTTGGGCTCTGATTTTCCTGCCTTGATACTCATTTTGTGACTCAACAATTAGGTTTCTCCTGTTAGGTTAGTCACTAACCTTGAAGTGATCTTATTATTTAGGTTCTTTTCTTGTTTCAGATTTTATGTATTTAAACAGTGAAATTTTTCAAAAGTAATCATTGAATTTTGAAGGGTTTTTCCTCATTAAAAATTTGGCTGGGATTTGGTATTTTGAAAATTGGATTTTGGTATGGAATTTTGAGGAACAAATGCAAGGATTGCATATCTTCTTTCCTCTTAGTTGTGGGCTTGAAGGAGGGTTGTAATCCATCTTTATTTTGAAACAAATTTACTTCAAAGCTATCACATAATGTTTTTAGAATTTAAGTCTCTGAAAATCCACAATTAATTATACAAATTCTGTCAAATTTTCCAAGCTTTATTTTTCTTATAAAATGGGTTTATCATTTGTTTTTGGAATAAAATTTGTTGGTATAATCTTTTGTTTGCTTGACAGGGCCATGAAAGTCTCTTTGGGAGGCTTATTCCCCTCTTTTCACAAGTTGAATACTTGCCTCAGTCACCTGCATCTAAATCATCTAGGCTAAGGGCCCTTGCTACCTTTGCATTGCCAAAGAAGTAGGTCTTTTTGACAAAGAATTCATCTATTTGGGGTAGTGAACTAAAGAAAAAAATTCATTAAAATTCAAGCCATTATTCTTGCAGAAAACTCATCTATTTTCTGAGTTTGAAATTCATATTTTGGACAGGTCTTGGTTTTCTAAGCAGTGAGTAAATTGGTTATTAGTTCATCAAATTTTGGAAGCAATGATTTAAGGTTTACCTACTTGTCTGGGGTTGTTTCTAAGTTGTGAATGTAATTGGATCAACATTGTTTCTTAAGGAGAAAAATTATTTTAAATCCTCTTATCATTGTAAATTTACTTAAGTTTGAAAGGGTCCCTTCTCCATGTCAAAGGGTCTCTCTTGTAACATCTTCAAAAAAGAAAACTTATAATCTTCTTAAGGAATTCCAGTTTTGTAAGCCTTCTCCAAAATGTTCTAAATTCCTCTCATTCATTGTCACAAGAAGGACTTCTGTGTAACATTTCAATAAATTTTCATCCTTTTTGTTTTTTGAGGGAGCTTGGGGTCCCCACCCCTTGGCATCCTTATCTCCTGTTTTAGGAGAAATCTCTTGCTTGTGTCTCAATTTTTCTCTTATTGCATTAAGTTTAGATCTGATTCTTCAGTATTTCTATTACTAACTTGATATTTATATCAGTTTCCTTAGTTTTTCTTTCTAGATCTCATTTTTCATCTTTTTATTTTATTTTCTTTTTTGAGCTATTTTGGTCTAAATTACAAGTTGGGTGTCTACTGTCTTAAGCTCATTTGTGTTTTAGATTTGGTAGTGTTTCCTAATTGTTTACTTAGTAATCTCATCTTCCATCCTAAACTTATTCTTTCATCATTTAAATTTTTTTCTTATTTCAATTGTCTAAATAAGTAAAGAACACACCTAATTAGCACATTTAAATGGTATTTGTGTATTTATTCCAAACATTCTAATAGTCATTATTTCTATGAGTATTTTCTATTATTCCATTGATTATTTTCATTAGCTGGTAATCTTGTGCTTCGAAGTATTTATCTTCTTTGTGATTACAAGTTTATTGGGAATTTACTTTCCTTGAAAAAACATTGTTATCATTGTATTCCATTGAAATCTTGCATCAATATTTTCATTCTAGAGTTAGATTTTGCATTCCACCATGCTTAATTTGCATTCATCTATCTGGTTTTGTCTAACTTGCGATATTGTTATTTTGTGAGCACTCTATCTTTACTTGCAATACTATATTACTACTATTGTATTGTCATTTAATTTCCTTTGTCATTAGCCATTGATATTGTTACTTTTATTTGAGCATCTCTTTAAAATCAAAGTACAATTTTATTTCTTTCTTGCAAGTTATATTTTGTGCTCATATTTTAATACTATGCCATTTCCTATATTAATACTTGTCTTGCAACATTATTTATCTTGTGACATGAAATATTATTATATTTTTCAAGTGTTGAATCTATATTAAGCATTGTTATAAGGAATTGGTTTATCATTGTTACTAATCTAGTCATTGCATTATTAATCTTATTGAGATTTTTTCTTAAATATTTACATTTCTCTTTTAGTAGTCAAACTTGCTCAATAATGTTTTTTAATCAAGATTCTTAGATAGATAATTGTCTTTCCCTTAGTCTGCTAGACTTGTTGTTGCAAAAGAATTTCCCTTTATAACTATCCTTATGGACTACCCCCCTTAGCTTACCTAGAACAGAGCTTAAACAGAGTGATCAGGGATTAGGTGACAACTCCTAATTAGAGGGTTGTTCCTTGAAGGTTATACCTTTTGGGGTTAGAAACTTTTCCCGCACTTAGGTGTAAATCTTAGGCGATAACACAACCCAATATTTCTTAAATTATATTCCTCATTTATATCTATTTCTTGGTTCTTCTAAAGCCTCTACATATGCTTCATATAGTTCTCCTTCTAATGATGGTTTCCTTTATTTCTATACAACTTCTGGTATCTTCTATACCTCTTACATAGGTTTTCCTACAGTCTTCATATCATGATTTCCAACTTTAAGAGCTTCTCTTCATCTTCTCTAGAATCTTGTAGGTCTTCATAGTTGTCTTTCCGGGTAGTGTGCAACTCCACAAGATTATATTGTTCTTGATTTCATTTTGACTACTTTAAAAAAAAACTTATTTCTTCTCCATTTTATGTTATGCTTTCTTCTCAACTCAAAAATTCTTTTGGGTGGAAATATTTCAAGCAATTGTTTGTGCATGCTCAACATCAAATTTTGCAATGCATTTTGTAGGATACTTTTTTTAGATGGGAATAGGTATAAAAAAAAATTGGTGCTAGTTTCCACCCCCTAAATGTTGACTTTCTTAGTCATGAATTTGTCTTCCCTGTTTTGGATTTCCCACCTGTAAGTGGTGCTTTTATGTTTCCTATCCTTTATATAGAACCATGTATTTGTGTAAATATATAATATATATATTATATATATATATATATTATATATATATATTATATAAATATATATATAATATAATATATATATATATAAATATTATATTATATAATTATATGCTTACACGGTTGCAATTCTTATTTCCAATATTGCTCAAAGGACAAATATAGGTATTGTGGTCAGTCTTATTTACCTCCTCATTCTCCAACAAAAATTGTACCCAAATTCTGATGAAGATGACGAACAAGTTGAAAGTGACAATTTGCATATATCCAATTCAACATGGTGTGACGTATCTTGAAATTCAATGCAAAATTTCCTTTTATTTCATCTAACAATCATTTAACAGTCTATGTACTTCTACCCATCTAGCAAGCAAGCCAAAGGTATACCTCCTCCTTCCAATACCTTCCCCTCTTCCCTCCAAACCTATCCTACACTCAAGGAAACTCATTCCATAATTTAAGTTGTGATTTTTCCTTGCTTGCTTCAATAAAAAACCTTTTTCTTCTACTCATATGCAAGTCCATCTATATTCCATAATTGTTGTTTACTCATAACATCGATGCAATAGTCGGTAGGACATCGTAGCTGTGTAAATTATTTCCTTCTACTCTTGAATTACCCCAACTATATTCTTCCTTCATCAATAATATAAGACCATAAAACCATATAATCTATCTTCTTCCTTTGCGAGGAACATATGAACATAGATCCATAAAAACCAACTCTTTGTTATCTCAAATTTCTATTTTTAGTCATTGTATGTATAATCCATGAATCAACATTTCCCTATACATATAATAATTTCTAACTCGAACTCATGCATGTTCTCTTTCCATGCCTATGGAAATTTTCTCATTCATGCACCTACATTTCATTCCCATGCCTTGACAACTCATACAAAAGAAATACTCATGTCTATACTTGTGCATATTCCTATGTTTGCATTCATACACATATTGTTCATACCAAAACTTGAAAAACCCACATGCAAACCTTGAAAATGCAAGTATAGAATTTTAAAAACCAACCTATATGCAGTTCTTTCACACACTCTATGTTCTGGATAATGCCACATGCTCTTGTATATTGAATACAGTGAAAGATTTAATCTCACAAGAATGATGATCCTATATTTTCTTATATGATATCAAAGGAATTAAGCTATGAATTAATTTAATGAGACAAGTTTCAAGCCCGTATTTCTAACATATATTTTCCTTCTGCAAACACTTTGTTGTGGATAATGCCACATGCTCTTGTATATTGAATATAGTGATAGATTTCATTTCACGAGAATTACTAGAATGCCACATGCTCTTGTATGTTGAATATAGTGACAACTTTGATCTCATGAGAATGACTAACCTATATTCTTCTTATAGAATATTAAAGGATCAAAACTATGAATTATGAGAGACTGAATTCGGATATTCCACAGTGTTCATCTTTTTATTTTTCGACGTTTCGAGTCTAGACCAAGACTCATCATCAGGACTGATTTACAGAGAAGTGAAAAGAGCGTGATAAATATGGTGTAGGTGGGCCGTTAAGTTGGTAATCCAACCATTTGATTATTTTTTGTTAAGTTGGTAAGCTATGAATTAATTAAAATAATATTAAAATAATCAAATGGTTGGCTTACCAACTTAACAGCCCACCTACACCATATTTATCACACTCTTTTCACTTCTCTGTAAATCAATCCTGATTATGAGTCTTGGTCTAGACTCGAAACGTCAACAAATAAAAAGATGAACATTGTGGAATATCTGAATTCAGTCTCTTAGAAACCACACCACAGAAATCTACAAACCAATATTATGAATTATGTTCATGACAAAAGTTGTAAGGTCTTTTGAATAAGGTGGAAATTTGTAATTGACATAACTTAAAAAAAAAAAAAAAACACATTATTTCACAAACAACTAACATAATTGAAATTATTTTTCCCCCTTTGCCTTTCTACCACCAGTACAAATATGATAAGACATTCTTGCAATAACTTTAACATCTATTTACATGAACAAGACCTTGATGTTACACTCAAATTGTCGCTTACGTCATCTAACAACCATCTAACAATCTATGTACTTCTACCCCTCTAGAAAGAAATCCAAAGGTATAACTGTTCCTTCCAATCCCTTCCTCTCTTCCCTCCAAACCTATCCTAAACTCAAGGAAACTTGTTCCATAATATAAGTTGTGCATTTTCCTTGCTTTATTATACATGAAACCTTTTGCTTATGCACATTTGAAAGTCCATCTAAATTCCATAATTGTTGTTGACTCATAACACCAACAATGCAATAGTTTGTAAGACATCATAGTTGTATAATTTATTGCCTTCTACTCTTTACTTTACCCATATATATTCTTCCTTCATCAACAACATATGCCCATAAACCCATAATATTTATCTTCTTCCTTGATGAGCACAATATGGACATAGACCCATAAAAACTAGCTCTGTGTTGTTTTAAATTGCTACTATTTAGTCATTATATGTACAATCCATAAGTTAGATTTTCCCTATAGCTATAAACTTTTCTAACTTGACCGTGTGCATGTTCTCTTTCGATTTCTATGGGCATCTTCTCATTCATGCACCTACACCTCATTCCCGTGCCTTGACAACCCATACAAAAAAATACTCATGCTTATACTTGTGTGTGTGCCCATGTTTTCATTCATACACGTATAGTTGATGTTATCACCAAAAAAATAATCATCTAGCCTAATTTACTAGATGGATCGAAGTACACCATGTAAAGCCAATTTTACCATAGTAAAATTTCTTTCACTCCGAGAAATTACTTACTATACCACCTTTGTTAAGTAATTATAGTTGAACCCATGAAGAATAATTAAATAAATCACTATTTTTTTTATTTTCTTCTAGGAATAATTACTTAAATCACTGTTCAATTATTATTCCTTGTCATATTTGACCCAACCATGAAAAATAAATAGATAAATCATTAATTATTTTATTTTTCTTTAAGAATAATTAATTAATCACTAATTAATTATTATTCTTTGTCAAATTTGACTAAATCCCTTAGGAATAATTAAATAAATCCTTATTTATTTATTATTCCTTAACTAAATCCTTGAGATGATAAATAAATCATTTATTTATTTATTACTTCTAATAAAAGTTTAAATACTTTTTCCCTCCTAAACAAATATAATAAAATATTCCATGTGGTTATTCAAAGAATGGGATCAATAATAAAATTGCTCGTTATTGAAGGATAACTCAATATTTTGTTATAGATAGAAGGGTTTTCCATTCATTATTCACTTTTGACTATTTTGATTGTTTCACTCACTATTGTAACTCTGATTATTTTCATTGTTGCACACCATATTTTTGTTGGGTTTCTATATTATAGAGGAGAGAGACTATACACAAGCTGAAGACGTTTGAGGATAGCCAAGAACCCGTCCCATAGAGGGGAACTAGTAACATTTATTTGTTCCCTCGACAAGTGTTATAATAAAACTATTTTTATATATGGTTTCCATTAGATGATTGGAGTTATTAATCTTTTTTTTTTTTTTTTAACCATGATTGTGGCATAGATCATAATTTTGGCAGGTTTTATTTCTATCAGTTGTTGCATATCTACAATGTTTAGCAGCCATTTATATTGTTGAGATTGTTTGTCATCCACAATCTTAAGTGGGTTCTTTTCTTACATCTTTGAGAAGAAATGTTGATACCCAAAATTGAGAAACCCACACAACCTCAAAGCTACAAGTATAGAAGTTTAGAAACCAACCTATATGCTCTTTCACAGACTCTATGAAAATCACTAGCCTATATTTTCTTATAGAATATTAGAGGACTTAATCTATGAATTAAGTTAATGAGACAAGTTTCAAACCCTTCTTTCTAACCCATATTTTCCTTCACACACTTTTTGTTGTGGATAATGCCACATGCTCTTGTATATTGAACAAAGTGAGAGATTTGATCTCATGAAAATTCCTAGCCTCTATTTTTCTTATAGAATATTACCCAACTAGGCCTATCAATTAAGTTCATGAGAAAAATTACAATATCTTTTGAATAAGGCGAAAACTTGTAATTGACATAAATGGAAAAAAACCACTTTATTCAAAAAATAACTAACATAATTGAAATTATTCTTCCTCCTTTTCCTTTCTACTACTAGTGCAAAGATTTCTAAGACAATCTTGCTGCAAATTTAAGGTATCTTTGCTTGGACAAGACCTCAATGTCTACTAGGTAACTCATTCAAATACCCTCCTATGTTCCCTCGAAACCTTTCTTACCATCAAAGAAACTAATTCCATGATATGCATTGTTTTTTTCTTAATTTATTTTCTTAACCATGGAACATTTTTCTTTGGGACATAAAAATTTCACAAATCAAAAGGAGAGTATCCTAGCAATCTCTTTGGTAGTGATATCACCTTCATTTTTGTCTATTTTTTTTTTCTCATGCATTCAGATATTCCACACTTTTCCCTTTAATTTTTGTTGTTCCTTCATGTCTTTGAACATAGAATCTTTAGCCTTTTCCTTCAATTTACTAGAAAAAATACTTTTATTCTTATGCACTTACAATTGTTATTCACTTGCAGCTCCTCTCTTTGAACAACAAAGTCGATTCACAATGGAGACAACCCTGACTAGAAATTCACTTTCATTGTTATGTGATGGTTCTACTTTGATACAAATAGTCCTCTACACTACTTTCATCAACCACATTTTCCTTATCAGGGTTGCAACCCCCCGTTACCACCTCACAGCGATGTAGTCATACTACCTTCTTCTCATAATGTGTTTGTAGTAGCTAGGAACCTGTAAGATGGCTCTATTGTTCTCCTCATAAAAGGTTCATGCACATCCATACATTGATCTTCATGCATTGCAACTCCCCCCACCTTTACCTCCCTCTCTTCCTTCTCCTTTTATGTACCTTTTCAAATCTACTTTCTTTACTACTATTTATTTTCCCCTCTTTACACAAATATGATTTTTTCTTGCAGCTCGCTTTGTGTCCTTGAACTTAAAATACTCAATCGAGCAACACCTATCATCGACAAGCCAACCCTTCTCATTCTCTCCACCAAACAAATCCTCCATGCCACATCATCCTCGTCTAATTCCTTCGGCTTCATGTCAACCCCGTTGTAGAGAACAAACCTCCAAACTCAACAATTGATGACCATGCAATTAGCGGCCCTCCCTTTCAAGGAACTCGCCCCATCCTGGAAATATTGGTCCATGACAATGAGAGTGCTCATAAAAACACCCCTCTATGAAATCTCTCAGCTCTGGTAAATCTCTCATCTTTGACCTTGTTGACCACAATGGCAATGAGATCCACATATATTCCTTTAATGACATGCCAGATGTGATTCTTGTTCTAGTTCAAGTCAGTCAATTCTACACAGTTTAAAATGGCACCATAAAGGTTCCAAACCCTACCTACAATCATCTTAATTTCCCATTAGAAATCCTCTTATTCTCTGCATCAACCGTGTCTCCCTTCATACATGACAATGAGTGGATACCTTCCCATACCTTTGACTTTGTGCCAATTATTTCACTCAACCTTGCAACTTTCAACTCAATTGTAATTTTATTGGTGTTGTGAGCTCAACCTCTTTTACCTCCATCATACGTAGACGTGATGTTTGTGAGAAGCCAAAAAGAAGTATCATGCTTCATGAAATGTCAGGTAGCAACATCAATGTCACCTTATATGGCACACATTGTCATGCCAAAGGGTGCGAGCTTTCCAAACTCCGCATGGCGCGAACTATTTCGGTCCTTATGATCAAATGGGGGTCATGTCATCGAGTTCAATGGCAAAACCATTAGAACTATCCCCACCACATACCTTGTTATAAATACATATATTATTGAAACATGGAAACTCAGACAATGGTTTCAAGAAACATGAGTGAACTCGTACCCGCCATCATTAAGTAGGAAATACACAGGCACGCCCAATAGGCCCATCAAAACAAAAACAATAGATGAACTTTTCGCATTGCCCCACGCCAAAAAATCTCCATCGATTGTCATTCATGCTACTGCTATAATGATAAACATGGAAGAATTTTACCTCCTTGCATGACCCCTTAACATTGATGGGATACAATGCATGAAAACATTTATTTGACAAGACGACAACACATGGCATTCTACATAATATAACGGCTCCTTCCTTGAATGTGACTACTGTAATGTGCTTCGGCTTAAATTTCATGACCATATTGGGCACCTCAAAAATGTTGTTGTTTTTTATGATGCTGCAACAAAACGCTTTCGCATATACACAAGGACATTAGCCTACTCTCAAGAAATCCAGAAACTATAAGAGAAATATCCAACAGGGTCAAATATCGACAATTTCTCTTCACACTTTCAATGAAATTGAACGCCTCTAGCCAACCCTTGTACACTCCGAAGAACTCCCTTATGCCTCTGCTCCAACTCTTATCCCGCATGAATTACAACCGGCTTCTACCCCTACCAATAAGGTTGCCTACCATTTATAAGCATGCCTTTTTCCCCTCTCCTTTGTTTTGTCATGTGGTCTTGTTTTACACACCCTTTCCCTAAACACCTATATGTTTCATCTACCCCCCACCCTTCTCCATTTATACCATCTTTGGCCTTGCAAACAATTTCCCTACTACACACCTCCCTTTCACTATTGTCAACTCATTCCCCCCCTTGCACTCGCATTATTTCTCACATGCCCTTGCATAAATATACATGCCTTTTCAAAACCATTTTGTCTACACTTCTATCACTGCTTTTTTTTGTAAACCTTGCCTATGACAATACCTCCTAATTTTGTAGTACTTTCTTGTAAACATATGGGAACTCCCTCACTTGAAGTTGTTTCTTGCAAATATATGGGCACTCGCTCACTTTTAATGTTTCTCATGACTATATGGGCGTTTGCTTGATTTTTATGTTTCTCATAGTTATATGGGAATTCAATTGCTTGCATTTCTCTACCCTTTCTCATCTCTTCATCTAATTTGCAACACACAAACATGTTTCGATTACACAAATGAATACGGAACTTATGAATATGGAAAACATACACAACTATTGCTTAAAATTATGGTGGAATCCAAAATTAGGCTTCCTTTAGTCCAAGACAACTATGAAAAATCATATCCATTCTAATATTAATAGAGGTCATTTGAACATCCCACAATTCGCTATTGCAATTAAAAAATGCAATAAAAAAAATATTTTCTTTCATATTCATATTTCACCTATGTTTCATATTCGACACCTTATGTGGTGCATGGAAACTCGTTAAAAGAAACAAGCGTACCAATTACATGCTACTCTACTTTGGAAAAATAACATAAAAAAGCAACTTTTGATTCATATAAAAGAACACAACCTAATCCTCCAAAGCATCGTTCATTTACTTTCCATGTTCCTAAAAAACTTGCACAAATTGTTGCCTACCTTCCTTTTCGTTTAGCAAAAAACCAAAAATAAAATAAAATAAATAAACAATATCCAAATAACAAAAACGCATCCTCCTCTCTCAATTTATCACATGACATGTATTAATCCTCGTTTTCTTCATCATTCATATTGCTTACTTGTTTTCAAAGATACATGTATGTTGTCTCGTTACCATTAGCCTTTTCTTATTTATGTTAGATATTTTTCAATTGGGACAAAATAAAGTACCTCTTCTTGCATCACACCAACATATTTTTTTGCTTCATAGAGTACTTTCCCTTTGATATACATGTTTTATTCGTCTTTGCTCCAGATTAATCTCAACTTCTAACTTTCACGATACTCTTCTTTATTTCTTAGCTATGCAATCCACTCTGAAGAATGTTGTATCAAAGGCATGTCGACAAAAAAACTACATACTTCACATGGATATAATAAATGTATGACATCATCTTCTCTACAACACTCGTCGGTCTTTTTGCACCTTAGGAAACAACCCCTAGTTGAGTAGAGGTCAGTGCCCAAAACATTTATTCAAAATGATAAAAAAAGTTTATTTGTTGTCCCATTGTGAAACTTCATAAGTGTTCTTTTTACAGGTAATAATTATGAAATCCTCTTGGAATAAAAACACCTTTCAAAGTGGCCTCTTTGATAATGAATGTGATTTAAGTTGTAGTAAAGGGGTGAAAAATATTTTTGAAAGTTTTAAACAACAGGCTACTTGTAGTAGAATCTCTTGCTTTAAACTTTAGCATAAATATGGAAGACATATGAATGGAAATATAGAAAATAGGAGCATATATTAAGGTTATTTAACTTTAAATTACAGGTATTATGAATTCAGTGTAACTGTATCATTAAAGACCAAATGATTCATTACTCATTGCTATAGAAGGAAAACATTAAATGATTACACAAAGATATGATAACATATATGACATTGAAAATCTATTTGGAATTACTTTGAAATTTTTTTATTCAAATCTCCGAGAAGATGAGAAACATTACATAGAAAAGTATTTTTCCTTTGGAAGTCAAAAATTCGGAACCCTTCCTGGTCCTTAAAAATTTCTTTTTACATGATGATTACAATGATGACAGTTATGAAACTATCAACTATCAAAACTACTAACTACTTGGACTGTTTTTATCTATTCGATCCTTTGAAGGAATTTATCTATGATAAATTAAAACAAAATTATATCACAATTACAAATACATTTCTGGAAAATTATAATGAACTAATCTGTGGCTTTTCTTCATTGAGTGACTTGTGATTCTTGTGCAGGGTCATTTGTAGAGGGTCCAACTTCTGTTGTTGTTGTTGTAGGGGACATCCACTCTCTGAATTTCTTTGATATTGTCACATTGGAGATTTGACCTTTTACAAACCTTATGTGAGCCATTCTGAAATTAGCAATTCAACTATAAGTTTGCTTCTCAGTAAACAGAGTTCTAATTAACCTTAAAAGCTGGAAATCCTTATCAATATAATTTACAATTGTTTCTCCTTTCAGAATTGTTATTTTTTCATGGGAGGTCCCAATCTTGCTTTTGGCTTCTACCAACAAAGTTTCATAACTCTCCCTGGGAAGAATATTTCCCTGTTGATCCCAGCATGAAGGAAATCCTGCCATGGTTCTTTTATCAAAGGTGTTGAATTTCAAAATGGATTATTTAAGTTCTCCCAACTTTGTCCCAACTACCTTTCTATATAAATTCTTCAACTCCATTTTATTAATTTCCAATGTCAATTCTGTTTTGTCATCAATTTGCATTTCTCTTCATTCCTGTGATGAATTAGAATTAAGAAAATCAATTATCTTCTTGGAAAATTATGCATGTTGTTGGATCTTATGTTTACTGGAAACAATGATGCTCTCCTAATATCTGACAATGGCTTTCTCCTCTGCTACAATGACATAAATTCCCAAATGTTCTTCATTGTATGAATAATATCATTTGAGATAATTTCCCTCACTTGAAAGAGGGACATATTCTCTTTTACTTTCTCCTTCAACTCTTTAATCTCATGATAAGAAAATTGGTATTCATTTTGATCTTTTGAGGTAGTGTCCTTAGCCATGGCCAACTCCCCTTTTGTTATCTTCGGAATTTGATTTTTATCATCCAGGCTTCTTTGCATTTTCTTCATCTCATCCTTTGATATCTTCAATTCAAACATTACTCTGGTCAATTTCTATGTTGGATCATGAGAATATAGTTGTACCAAGATAGTACACACATGTGTATGTAGATTCTTCTATAGGATAGAATTGATCTCCTTGAGGGAATTTATTTCATTATTCCTCTATGAAATTTCATCTGTAAAAATTTCTTTCTCTTTCTCCACCTGAGCTACCTCTAGGGCCATGACATGATCCATAAAAAGTAATTTCAACCTTTTCCTTAACACCTGAATTTCAGTCTCTGCCCCTTGCAAGATTTTATGTACAAAAATTTTGTCTTCCACATTTACAACAATCTTTACAATCAATGTCTTCAATTATTCATTTTGGGTAAATAATGCTTTGGAATTTTCCTTTTCCAATTTCAATCGATTTACAGCGTTTCCTAGAAAAGTGTCTGCATTAGTAGCAGCCAGGGATGTTTTTATTAAATAACTATAAATCAATTCTCCAATTTGTGTGTGCAAATTAATCTTCTTAGGCAATGGAATTTCTATTACATCCACTATTAAGTTGACAGTCTTAAAACCTGCTGATGAAGTTGGGATAGGGCCCCCTCGACCAGTTTTGGGGTTAAGATAACCCATGTTTTGATACAGTTTTTGTAAATAATGTAAAGTCTTCATGATTTGTGGATGTGGAGCACATAAATGAATAAGAGCCAAAGGGGTTTAGCCCCTTGTTTTATAAAAAGTTTGAGTCAGTTTTGAGATTCACCAATGGTTCGTGGACCATGGCATTGTATGAAAAAGGCTATAAATAGGTATGTCTTAGAGAATCTAAGGCATGAGGAACTGATAGCGAAGAGAAGTGGGTTAGATAGAAGAAAGGCTTTGCAGCTGAGTGCGCAGAGGCCTAGGTCAAGTCTGTAGCTAAGTACGCGGACACCTAAAGTTGTGTGCACAAGGTAGTTTTGAGTCAGTAACTTTGAATTGAAGATCAATAAAGACAGTTTCCGAAGAATTCTTACGTATTTCTATTTATTTATGTTAATGTTGTATGTTGTCAATGACTGATGTGTTTTATGGAATATTGATTGAATGTTACATGATTCACTTGAATAAATCTTAATGATGTACGCAATGCATGTCTAAGTATTTTCGCAAAGACTCTGATGACTTCTCTGATGTTTACTAATAACTTAAGTAAATCTACACAAACCTTAATTTATGACTGCTTTCTAATGTGCGTAAGTAGACAAATTGAGTGTTGAAGGTTCACAAGAATTGATCATAGACCTTCATGAAGGTTTGAAGGTTGTTGTAACAGAGTTGCAGCAACATTCCCTAAGAGTGTATCGATCCATGCAAAGGCAGATCTGAGGTGCTGGAAGACATCGCACTAGTCTCTAAATGTGGAAACTTGGTTCTTGCATCCCCCCCTACTACTTCGGGTGAGACTGCAGCCTGCACTACGCAAGTTGTTCCTGAAAGGGCCAGTAGTGTAGGGTTTTTTTGGTTGGCACAGCTATCTCTGAACCTAGGTCAGGAACCCTAAGCCAACAAATGGTTTCATTGTCGAGACCTGAATATGCTTGAAAGAGATGTGTGACTTCGCATCATTGGAATCCAACCAAGAAAGAAATTGAAAAGTGGTTGGATCGGAAGATTCACGAGTTTACGGTGCAAGAAACATGAATCCACACCTATCAAAGGAAGAGGGGTTGAAAAAATATTTGTATACAGAGATACACGAGATCTTCTTCTGCACTTTTCCCATTAAAATGTATGAGTGGTTAGTGTTAACACTCAGGTTGTTCCCTGCTTCCTAAAGGGAATACGACCGAGGTAACCACTGACCAATCTTTTAGCTACAGGTCCTAGCCTACCTGTAACCAGAGAGGGATCTCTCTTTATAATTTAGCTTTGTTGGTGGATGATTTTAGGCTACTTATGGTGTGCTGTTTTGTTTGAGTTTGGTGGGTTGGTGAATTCAAATAGAGCTGAGATATAGATCATAGAACAGTTTGGTCCATTGGGCAATGGAGTTGAGGTAGTGTGCTGTTGAAGAATGTTTATGAAGGCAGAGTGTTGCTGTAGAGCCAGATAGGCATCTGTGGAACAATTTCTTAGATTTATGAAATGAAGTTATGGAATTAGTGAGTGAAAGAAAATTAAAAATCTTTCACTATGCTAACAAAGGAAAAATGAAAGTATTGCTTAAGAGCAGTTAAGAATTCTTAAACAATATTCACAATGATAGAATTAGTTTGGACATGAGCAATTAAGAATTCATATCCATGGCTAATCCAGAAGAAAACATATTTAGAAATAGAGATTGAGCATAGGGTGTTCAAACAAATCCTAGGCTATTCGTTTTCTCTATTTACTATGATCATGAAAACATATGAATTATGGAATACACAGAAAAACACATACACAGTTCAGAATAACTTATTGTTCCAGCAAATGACACAGGAATTCTGTAGCACAACAAAGCCATTCATTTCCACCTTTAGACAGCATAGGAACCAGGAACTCCACCAGCAATTTGTATTACCAAAATGTCTCAAGTATACAATAGAGTTCTTCAGAAAGAGTTTTCACTACAACCAACCCTCAATACGTTCTTTGAGGGGATATATATACAAAAATGGGATACAAAATATCTCAATAGTGAGTTATTGTGCAATAAATTGCACCACAAACTCTCTTACAAAAAGTAAATGAAGGAAATAACTACAGCATTTAATGTTGAGATGGTAGCTATCTTTGTGTCAAACAACTTTTGACTTTATGGCTCAGGAAAGTTGTTTGTAGTTGTGCCTTTAATTCTGCGTTAATTGAGTCTGTTGTCTGGGTGCTTTGGTGAGTCACTGTACGGATGCTTCCTGTGACACCTGCATGCTGATTTGCCTGCTGACCTGTACTGTGACTGAGATCTGATTTTTCACAAAAAGGAATAATTTAGTGGTATCACCTGGGCAGAATTTCCAGCATTGCCTGCCACCAATCAGCTGGAGGTAGCTGATGCCTCCTTATTTTCACCAGTGTTTCATCTACTTCTGTATATCTGTAGAAGTTTGGAGGCACCTCAAACAGATGATTTATCTCATGCTCAATAAAAAATATATTTTCTAATTTGTCATACAGAGACTGCCCAGAGGGAGGCCCTGCTTCTTCTGTGGAGTTGTTGGATGCTGTTATTTGATTTTCAACATAATTGTTTATCCTTGTTATATACTGATTATATGACAGAAGCTGTCATGTGCCGGTCACTAGGCTTGGCAGTCCTTTATCCTGTAACACTGTCATTTTTGCCCTGAATTCATCAATTTCTGCCTTCATTTCCTGACATTTTCTTTCCAGAGTTTGAGTGAAGTTCCTCAAGGTCAGCACTTTCTTAGCTGTCAGGATGGTGTATGTTCTGTTGTTTATCTCTAGAGCTGCCAATTCCTCCCTAGTGTGGTTATTGAGTAAATGTATCATTTTATTGGCTTGCTCAGGCATGATTCGTATTGCTATTCTAGCTCTTTGTATTTCAACATGAGCCATGCCTATTAATTCAACCAGCTCATATATTTCCTGGATTGACCTCCATTGGTCCTGGATTGATTGGCCAATTTTGGCCCAAATTATCTTCTTTATTTCTGCTAATGTCTTGCCTAAGAGCAATTCCTTTTCCAAAGTTTTTACTTTGGCCTCCAAGGCCTTTATTTCTCTTTGCTTTTCTGCCACTGTCATCTTGGACTTATCATAGATGGCCTCTAGCTTGGCCAGTCTATCCTTGGCTTCATTTATTTCTGTTACTTGAGTCTCAATCTCTTTGACAGCTTTCATCAAGTCCTCCATACTCATGTTGGATTCTGCTGTTGTTGTTGCTTCTGTTGTTGCTGTTGTTGCTGATGTAGTTGTGGTTGGTGTTGGAATGGCAGGAGGGGCTGCTGCTGCTTGTGTAGGAGGGGTGGGTCCAAGAGTTGTAGATGTTTGAGGGGGCTGGGAGGTTGACTCCCCTTTCTTGTCCTGCAATGCCTTCTCTAATTCTGCTTCCATTTGCAATATTCTTTGATTCATCATCAGAAGTAGGTCCATGGCATCATCCACTTGCTTTTCTTTTGCAAGTTCTGTTGTTTGAGGGTGAATGGTTGGAGGCAATTTTGCCTGCTTTCTCAGTGCAG
>APFE030543331.1:0-13857 GCA_000404065.3 Pinus taeda
CCAGAAACACTTGTCGTTTGGTTGGTGATCATTGACGGTGATGAATTTTGAGGAATTTGTCCTCTTCACTTCATATAGGAGGTGCAATTCTCTATGAATGTTTTTTCTTCAATATTTTGTTCTCACAATTGCTCTGAGCATAGTTCTTTTTTCATTTTTTCTATGCTTTTTCCATCTCTCCATTTATCTATTAACATTAAAAACCTTAATATATGGACTTAACATTTCTATAAAGATACATTACCCTCTTCATATTGCTTTTACCCTTTACATTATTCGACAAATTTAAAAGCATTTTTCATTTTATCATTGACGAACAATGTAGAGAGTTGGAGCACTTGGGCCACTATTTAACAAATTCAAATATATACATTTAAAAAACCATGTCACACCATTCTTCCCATCCAGATTCAGTGTCACTTTACTATGGAGATTCTTAATATATAAATAGGCTTTGTCAAAATACCATGGCTTATCAATAGGACATACCTAATAAACTATGTGGCATTTATTCATATGTTTTTTTTCTAGTTAATTAATTTAATTAAAATAACAAAAAATGAAATAAATACTTTGAAAATAAATCTAAACTTTTGATTTATTGATATCACTAAAAATATTTTAGAATATTCAATTGAGATTAAGCCTCTAACATTCACTTAATAATTATTTCTAATTAAATTAAATTGTTAATAATTATTGATAATCAAATTGAAATTCTAGAAACCTTATTCCAAAATATACACACATACGTCCTTAATTAATATGATAAATTACTCATTTAAACTATGTGATTATTCCCATGCAATGAACAAAAACATAATTTTGATATGTTATTTAGCTTATCCACAGTTTACATTTTAAATCCAAATATTCTAAAATTTTACATGGTGCTACTGAAATCAAGATGCTCAATACAAAGACTACTAAAAGAAACACAATATTATTAAATATTCACATCAAAATGCTTATGAGGAAGATAAAGTGATACAACAAACAAGTAAATTTGAATGCAATATCAGGAGGATCGACGATGTTTTTGGTGAAAGAATGAAAACTATTTAGAAATAATAGTTATTGGTCACAGGTCAAGATCTTTTACTTCTTTTAGAGTTTCCTTGTTCTTTGATTCTCATGGAAGGTGAAGCCCCTAGCTAATATCGTCTTCAATCTTGTCCCTGTGGGCATTCTTTGTATCCTTCTTTTCTCTGTATTTCTTCTACTGCGTACAAAATGACATAACTAGTACTTCAATAATAGTAGTTATAACGTTATATTTCTAATAAATCTATCTTTTTGGTTGGCCTTGTTTATCAACCCTGTGCAAATTAGGATAATTCAAATTTTACACATTGATTCATACATTTTAAATTTTAGAAAAAGTTTGACCTCATCACCATCAAATTTAAAATTAAAGAATAAGAGATACCAGTGGAAACATATTGGCATCGAATCCTCCCAATTCCCCTAAATGCTCAATTCACTTATGATGCTTCTCCTCCTCCATCGCCTTCTCGTATATTGTCGCCTCTAAAGTACACTCTTGCTTCTTCGATGGTCGAAATGATGACCAAGCTCATGTTTCTTCGGAGACATCCTTTCCAAAATTTCAATTTCAACAAACTGGAAGGAAATTCAAAAATCACTTTTATACCCTTAAAATAATTAAAAAAAAATTGATTTAGATCGCAATGAGATGGTAGTGAATGCAAATATTGACTTTTAACATCTTGCGATACTTAGAATGTTGAGAATATTATATTAGATGAGGGGATGGCGCGAAAGTGGTGTTGCTCTACAGTACCTGATCTACAATCACATCGACATTTTAATCTAAAGTAATTTGTTTTAATCAATAACCAGCATATCAATCTATAGTCATTAACATATATTCATACACAAAATGTTAATCTACAACAAGTAAATTTCCATCCATCATCAGCATTGGAAACTAAAACTATTAATATATAATTATGGGCAACATAGTAATATACAATAGTTAATTTATATCTAAAATCATCATAAACCAAATCAGAGACTTTAAGAAATTAGCTGCACAGAAACCTGCACCGGGAGACATTGTCCTCCCAACCACTAACTACCTCCAGTTCTCCCCTGAGCTTGATTGTTTTCCCATAATATAAAGCCTCTTGTTGATCTCCTCAATGATTATTTATTCCCTTCTTCATGATAATGTTTCCAATTCCGAGGCGTCCCTCTTTCGTAAGATTTAATGCTTTCTTTCCTAGTCTTTTACTTTTAAAGCCGACCTTTCTCACCCATGATACTTTAAACGAAACCAGTCTTAGAATTTTTCTCTAGCTAAGCTGTTTCTAAGGGAATTTACATCCCACGCTTAATCTTATCTAGAATCTTTAAAAATTCTAATCGTGGATAATTGACAATCTTATCTCGAGTCTCTTTTCTGAGTGCATAATTACCTCAAACAATAATTTCTTTTATTAACAAAATATTTACAATAACTTATGGATAATTTATGGAGTGATTTTAGGATTTACGAAAAATCTGATTTATGAAGTGATTTATCGATGATCTATGGAATTCTTTTAGAATTTAGAAAAGCTATTTCATTTTCTCAATTCTACTTATTGTAAGCCTGTGGGAAAATATGAGAACTAATGACATAATAAATGTAGAATGAAGCCAAGAGAGAATAAGGATGGATTCCAAGCATGCATTAAAAGACAAGTAACTATGTTATTTGAAAATCGTTGTGTTTGTGTATGGTGCATGAAGAAATAAGGATCAAATTTATTTACTTGAAAAAAATTCATATGATAAAGAGTCGAGATTATTTTCTTGGGAAAACATCCATGGAATTCCATGCATGTAGGAGTAAGTGTTTTTATCATTCAACTCTTAAAATGGGATTCCAAGCATGCATTAAAAGACAAGTAACTATGTTATTTGAAGATTATTGTGTTTGCACATGGTGCATGAAGAAATAAGAATCAAATTTATTTCCTTGAAAAAAATTCATATGATAAAGAGTCGAGATTCTTTTCTTGGGGAAACATCCATGGACTTCCATGAATGTAGGAGTAAGTGTATTTGTCATTCAATTCTTAAAATATTTCATGTGCATTGAGTTCTTAAAATATTTTTGTGGATAAATAATTGAGTGAATTGCATGATTTATTAGAAAATAGGGTCCAAATATGTCTTCGTATATCCTAGATTTTGATAGGTGTGTAAAAACAGAAAGATGTTTTTGTAAATGAGACCTTTCTCGCCTGACACATATTTCATATTTGAAAATTCATTTCCAGCCTCTAGAAAATGGTGTCAAAAGTTTATAGAAAAAATAGAAATATTATGTACTATTTACATCTGGAAAAATGGCCTTCAAAGATTCATTTGAATATTCCTAACTGTGACACCTGTGTAAAAACTTAGAGAGGGTTTCTCTAATGCACCCATTTCCAACAAAAACTATGTTTGGTTTTCAAAAATTCTCTTCCACTTGTTCGTAAACCACTCCCAAATTTAATGACTAAAACATTAAAAACAGTGTTGTCATTTGATTTGTCAGCACAATAAGAATAGTTGTTATGTACATACAGAGATAGATATTGTGTTAATTTTCTTGAAAAGAAATAAATTAATTTCATGAAAACATAAATAACTGTTAAGTTTTATATTTATTAAAAATAAATAGGTTATTCACATGCACAAAAATAGAACAATTATGTTGATATTTATTGAAAAGAAGTGAGTTATTCACATGCACAAAAATATAATAATTATGTTAGTAATTCTTGAAAAGGAATTAAGTTTTTCATTTAAAATATTATCAAGGATGTTCTCATGGCACATATGCATTAAATTTTTAAAGAGAAATATTGGACTCTTAAAGTAAATATGTGCTTATGTGCATATGAATAGTACCTAGTATATTTGATCTACTCGAGATGAATATTTGAGTAACATTTTTGAGAGAGAGTTCACATAAAACCTTTGCATAAAATACCATGTGTTGATTTATTTGAGAATGATTTGTTATTCATGCTATTTCTTGATGAAATATGGCAAATTTGTTTGATGTGTGAAATGATAGGAAAACATTTTGTATTGCATGCATATTAGCTAGTGAGTTATCTAACTTTTGGAAAAATAATAATCCTTGGAAAATAAATATATATATTTGTATACAGTGAAGTATTTTTTTTTTGTTTGTTAGAACTCTTAAAAAAGAAGAGAAAATAAAAGCACGTCCTTGTATATATTATGGAATTATATCCTTGAAATTGGTAAATATATTCTTTATTGTGTTAATATTCTTTTGGAGGAATCTTTAGGTATACACTTGCATGCATGGAAAAATATAGTTTTGGTATTTGATTTCCGGCGAAACGGAAGTAGCAATCACATAATATTGATTGTACTAGGCTTATTTTGGGAAGAATAATATGCATTTGCACCACTAAAAGGATTAGCTATGGTATTAGTTTTTTTTTGGGAGAAGATTTTGTATAGTTATTGGGCTAGATATTTTGGTAAGAGGAAAGTGTTTTTGTTCATGCATGAAAGAATAGTTGTTATGTGTTTGATCTCTTGGAAAATAAATGTGTTTATATTTCCATGCAAGATTTAGTTAGTTTCCTTTGGAAATAAATAGATGTTTCACATGAAACAAGAATAAGCTGTATGTTTTCTCATGGATAGATACATTGTTAAATTTGTTAAAATGGTTGAGAGAGTGGATAAATTCAATTTATGAAAAAAGAGGTTGTAATGGTGAAACTCAATAGTCAATGTTTAAATACACATGGAAGGTTCAAGAATATAGTCGATCAAGTAACCACATACAATTATAAATTTAGCTATATAATATGGTTACAAAGGGATAAGCTCGAAGACGGTTATCATGAACAAATTCTACATGTATTTCTTGCTAAGTTGTATTCATCTTCGTATATGAAGTCATGAACTTTGGTGATGTCAAAAACCATGAGTTTTGGATGAGCCAAAAACATTGATGCTTGGTTTTATTTTTTTCATTAAGCGATAAGTGTTATGTGAGATACTTTGGTGTACTGATTATACTTATTGTCATTTGAAAATAAGTTGATCTATTTCCTTGCTTTCACTCACGTCCAAAGAGGTTGATGCAATTCCTTGCTTCCAATCATGAGAGATTTCATAATACATATTATTTGGAACAACAAAAATCAAGTTATTATGGAATCTAATTCTCACATCTCCGATGTAACACATTATATAAAATGAAACAAATATGTAGTATTGATTAGAATGGATAGATAATTTATAGAAAAGTATCCTTGCCTAAGTTAAAAGAAGGGCACAATTGTTAATGAGAATTTAATAAAAGAATGACAAAAAAACTTACTAATAGAAGAATATGAAATCATTACATTGTTGTGACAGAATCCCAAAATTTACCAAAATCATTCAATTGTTTTGACTAGAACCTAGCGTTGGCGCTTCACTTCTCAGTGTAAAGCAGAAGTTTAATTGCTTAGTCCCAAGGAGAAGTTAACCAAATGCTCCACTTCTCAAGCCCTAGCCATAAATGCTAGAGTTTCCAATGCTAGAAACCTTAATGTTCTCCACCCAAATCTAAAATCATGCTCCAAGAACCTGAATATGTGAAAGAGGAATTGAATTTGAAACAGAGTAATGAATTCAGGCTTTGATGAAGGGGCATGAATAGGTTTTCAATTTTTTTGGATTTGTTTATGCTACCAATGGATGCGAATGCTAATATGAGTGTGTTTTGGAAGTCCAGGAACCATGCTAATAACCATGACACCAGGACGAGTAAAGGTGAATGAGAATAGGTGTTTCATAATTCTCATTAATTGTTAATCATCGTAAGTTTTTATAAAAATATAGTATAGTAAAAAATACCCTTTATTAAAAAACTACCATATTAAATACATAGATGCAACAAAACATTAAGGTGGATGAATAAAGAAAATCTTCTCTTTCATCAAGGAGACTAACAAAGGTGGAACCCTAGGTAGTTACTCTACTACGCACTACAGTGAAGAGTGTGAATGAGCTACCACGGGGAAATGAGGAATGTGCATGAACTTATAGGCATTTGATAAATGGCCAAACATTTCATAACCATATGCACCTTTTCCAATGTCAAGTTACAAAGATATGTACCTTTTACAAGGTATTTTTTTCAATGTATGTAAATCTAATTTTCATTAATCTACATTATACTTAGTTAATATTTGATTTAAATATTGCTTAAGCATAATATTTAGATATACAAGGAAGTTATTATTTGAAAATCCCTGAATCCATCTATAGGACATTACGAGAATATGTCAACATCTTTCAATACCAATCATATAATTGGAATCTATAATTAAGAAAAGGATTAATGTGTGAATTTCCAATAGAGGGTCCATCATTATTTATTTTTCTTATAATTAATAATTAAATAGAGAAGAAATTTGGAAAATTATTAGAATGTTGTTATATAATAATAGATAAAGTTGTAATTTTTAAAACTTAAATAATTAACTTTTATATTTTAAATTTTGTTTCAAAAACTTCTCTTTAATTAAAATCATACAGTTTCAATAATTCAAAATTACATTTTTCATATAATTATTTACCAGAATTTAAATAAAATTAATAAAAAATATTAACATGGCAATGATTTGTCATATATATATAGAATATAGATAAAAAAATTACGGAGACAAAAATAATACTATTTTACAAACATTAAAAATAAAAAAAATTAGGAATAAAAAAATTAACTTAATTATTCTAGTGATTTTAAATTAGTAAAATAAAGCCGCAGAACAAAAGTTGGCAAATGATCTGACACCCACTTTTATATATACTTATATATAATATAATTATATATATATATACTTATTTAAGTATGCATAGAAATAAGATAAAAGAAATTTCTAAAAAACAAATGCAAGATATGTATGAAAGGAATACTATACAAACATTCAAAGAAAAACATTGCGACATGACGATCGACGCCTTATTATTGGTTGTTTTAGTAAGAAAAATGATGTAAAATGTGCAAGGGGTAAGGTGGCCTATAAGAATATATCCAACAAACAAAACCCTTTCTAACGAACTAAATTCCCCACAATGGCTGCGTCTATATTTGTAAACCAAAACAAAACTTGATCCCTAATTAGAGTTAAATGCATCCTCTTCTTTATATGGCATATATATATTAATAAAGGAAAAGGCTAAGGCTCAAGGCTAAGGCTAAAGTTTTAGGCTTAAGGTTATTTATTCACTAGCCCGTATTTCTTATTTTTATATATAATCCAAATGTTCATCAAAAACCATAAATACAATCATAACAAAAATTAAATCTACACCGTTATAACGAAAATTAAATCTACGCAGTTGCAACTAGGTAAATACAAAGTTACTTATATAAGAGAAAGAAATTGCTTAAATTTCCTAAAAAAGAAATAAAAAGGGTCCCTGGGTACCCGTAAATCATTATATTTGAAAAGTCATGACCATAACGGTTGAATAAATAATCTAAATATCCATAATCATAGGAAAATAATTCTAAAAGCAGCAAGAACACATTTGAAATAGTAGACACGGAACCATAAAAAGCTAGAAATATTTCAACCATACAGAGTTTGAGCACCCTGGACATGCAAAAGAGAATTATTGTAAGAACCTAAAAGGTCGCAAAACCGTGAAGCAAAAACTTGTGAAATTCCAAGATAAGGAGTAAGCATGATAGGGCATCCATACTCGTAAACAGATCAGTAAGATGTATATATTTTATCGATACAGATATTTTCAACACTCAAAACACTCAAAACTTTACACGTATAATGAAATGAGCAACTAAGTAAACATAGATTACCACCCACAAATAGACACATAATTTTCACATGCGTGGAGAACCCTTTTGCATGGAAGTTGAAACTTTAGTACAACCGAATAATTAAATTGCACCCTGGGTAAACTAGGCATACGGATGTCAACAAAGGTAACCATGTCTCGTAGCACACGCAATCACATATAATGGTTATTATATTGTGTTTAAGGAGTAAGTCTCACATAAATTTATCAGTATTGAAGTGTTGGGTTAACCAACAAAACCTGAGAAATTTATGAGTGTTCAAGAACCTTAGAAATTTATAATGAGGGTTGTAAAGGAAAAAAAAAAATAACGAATCAAAGGACATTCTTATCGTATAAGATACACGAGCCGGAGCGATGGCGGAGCGGGTTAGGGCTTCAAAACCTGTGAACAGGACGGTTTTATGCACAGGTTTCGGGTAGACAGTAAGGGTCAGAACAAACGCACAGATGCCAACAAGAGGGATCAACTACCTGCAAAGTCGTCTGGCAGCTGGTATTTTAAATGATTGTTTTTGATGCATGTGAAGGGTTTAATAAGTTTCAACTCTCAGTTTTATTTTGCCGTTTTCCCGTTTTAACCGCGAAGAATCCGCGAAGCTGACCACCACTGCCTGTCGATTGACGCTTAACTGGGAACAGCTGAAACCATGGTTAACCCCGCTGAACTATTAGCACTGGACCCAGATGTGGAAGATATCCTCTCTATGTGGGGGAAGGATATCACTACTCAGAACGTGGAGCATTATTTCAGGACACTCGAACTGCCAAGCCTGGAGGCTGCATCACAATCAGAAAACACCATGTTTCTGGCTCAGGGCAAGAATCCGGGTAGTATGTTTCAGAAAACCGGCTCATTGAACACCTCGAAGCAATTAGTGAGAGAATCAGTGACGAGTGGGGAAAATGAAGAAGGTTTGCCATAAGACCCAAAAGGAAAAGAGCCGATAGCAGGGTATTCGTTAGCTAAGGGCTTTGAAGATATAAACAAGCTAGGGCTTTCTGCAGGTATTGAACAGATAAGAACGCCAGGGGGTGATTATTCGCTCACAAGGGTTCCTCTTCTTAGAGAACCACTAAACCCTAAGGGTTTTTCCACAAGCGACATTGGAGCAACTATTGTGGGGGTGCAGGCAAACACTAACGGTCTGGAGGCTAATATCCTCCCCACGGGGAAAAGGGATTCGGGTTCATTGGACCCGTTTCAGTCACAGCTGGAGACCGAACCCCAGGTGGGCACAGCTCAGTTAATACATGAACGAGTTGAAGCTCGAAAAGATCCAAGATCGCTGGTGGAAGGGGCAGGATACAAAGGAGCAAAAAGGAAACCACAAAGACCCATTGGATCTCAGGAGGTAGTAGACAACCTGGCTCTCAGAATGGAGGTCTCCATGGTAGAAGCCATTGCTGTTGCAGAGTGTACATTGGTCGGCAGAGCTAGAGGTAAGAAATACACTTCTGAATTTCTCCAAGAATGGGGTGAAAAATGTTTTATAAATGATAACCCATTACAATTCGAAGCCCTAGTGTTAGCGAAAGGATGGTTTCAGTTCAGATTTGGAGACAAAGAATCCGCAGATTGGGTCCTTCATCGTAATTGGCACATAGGGAACATACCTGTTCTGCTTAAAAAATGGACCCCCCTTTTTGATGCCATTAAGGAGAGAACAGATGTTTTTCCTGTGTGGGTGCATGCGCCGGGCTTACCATCCTTCCTTTGGACAGAGGAGGTCTTCAAATCGATTGGTAACAAGCTGGGGGAGTATATGGAAGCAGATATGACTTTTTTGGCTACAAAAAATCGGGCTATAGCACGTATTCTTGTTATGCTCAACCCGAGCGGTCGACTGGCACAAAAAATCAACCTACAGTTCAATGACTATGTATATGAACAGATTTTAGACTATGAATACTTACCATTTAGATGCCATCGATGCCACGATTATGGGTACATGGCAAAAGATTGTCCACAGATGAGGAGAAGAAGACATTTCCGAAGGATTTCTGCTAACAGAGGAAATGATCAAGCAAACGCTCAGATGTCGATGGAGCAAGATATAATGGAGTCACAAGAACCAAGGGATATGGAGACAGAGGAGATTGTGAAGCTTTCCGCAGTCGAAGAAATTCCATTTCAGGAGGATGCTATGGAAAACGTGTATAAACCGGTGGTAGCAGTGGAGGAAAAGGCCAAAGAGGTTGAAGCTGGTGAAGCGACAGTCGAGAAAGAAAATGCAAATCAATCTACTCATGCTGAAGCAGAATCGGGTATGCGCTCAGGAACTCCTATTCCTCTTTTTTCTCCTGAGCATAATACAATAAATATTAATATTGAGCTCCCAAACTATCATGAGCAAGATATTAATTATGTAAAAAATATGGATCATTTAACAACAAGCTCGAATATAGAAACTATTGCAAATGCTTTCCCGTCCCTGGATATAAATTGTGAAGAAAATTGGCCTCCTCTAACTATCCCTGCATCCCGACCTCATTGCCCTTACAATCTGAGATCTTTGGGAGGGAAACTGGATGATCAAGGGACCTCAGGTGGCTTGGGTCTGATCCCTCCACAGAACAGTTACAAAAATAAGAGAGGTCGGAAATCATACATGTCCAAGGCGAAACTGAAAGCAAAATTGGATGTCGCAGATGGCAAACAATATTCCATTCCGGGGGTTCTTAGAGCAGCACATCCCCTAGAAGGTGTTATCAAATGATTCTGACATCTTGGAATTGCAGAGGTTTGGCCAGCAAACCTAAAAAACTAGCCTTGAAAGATTGGATTTCAAACTCCAACTTAGACGTTATTCTCTTGCAAGAAACACTGGGGAAGGCCTCCAAGATTGAACCCATGCTTAAGTCCCTTCTTCCGGGGTGGGTCTTTATTGCTATGGATGCCTCTGGCCATTCCAGGGGCCTTGCAATTGGTTATAAAGAAAGGCGGGTAAAAATCATCAATCACTGGGGATTGAAAAATGTTTTGGGAATGGAGGTCTTATCTCCAGACTTCCCTTTCCCCATCACCATAGTAAATGTCTACGGACCTTGTCAAAGCAGGGATTCTTTCTGGGAAGAATTAATGTCAAAAACTGTGATGAAATCTCCGTTGATGATTATGGGTGGTGACTTAAACTTTTCTCTTGGGAGAACTGAAGCTTGGGGCCCTTATGCGAGAGAAGACCCACTAGCAGAGTTTTTTCTCAACCTTATCTCGGAGAACAAATTAATTGATCCCTCTCCGGTCAAACTAAAGCCTACTTGGAGGAATCGTAGGGTGGGAGTTGATCGGATTGCCAAAAGACTTGATCGTTTTCTGGTTACGGAGTCTTTAACTTCCAAGGTTCCTATGATCAGACAGTGGGTTGAGGAATTAGGGAACTCGGACCATTTCCCGATATTCCTAGACTTGACAAATCCTCCTCCCAAACCTCCTGCCCCTTTTAAGTTCAATTCCGCTTGGCTCCAAGATCCCACCTTCTGCAAGTTGTTTAATGAAACATGGATTCACCATGATCAAAATGTAGGGGTCGATAAAAGTTTTTTGTTCATGGAGAACTTAAAAAGATTAAAGAAAGCTACAATTTCCTGGGCGAAGGACAAAAAACTGAAACAAAATGAGGAGATGTCCAGAATTAGGGAGGAGCTGAAGCAGATGGAAAGTATGGAGATAGATGGATATTCATCTCAAGTCTCTAAGGACAGAATCCTTCTTTTGGAGAAGTAGCAAAATAAAATACTTTTGGAAAAGGAAGAAGAATGGAGGATCAAAAGTAGGCCAATTTGGTTAAAAGCTGGGGATGAGAATACTAGATTTTTCCATAATTTTGCAAAAGGAAGGAAGTCAGCAAATACTATCTGGCGCCTTAAGGATGAAGAAGGGAGAGAAGTCAGATCTTTTCCAGAGCTTTCTGGGCTAGGTAAAAGACATTTTCAAAATATATTTGCAGATCAGGGAGAGACAACTATTGCTGAAGTCTTCAGAACTGTGCAAAGTTTTCCTAGATTCGTAGAGGAAGATGAAGCAGAAGATCTTACAATTCTGGTTACCAAGGAAGAGATTGAAGCAGCCATGAAACTCATGGGTAAGGATAAAAGCCCAGGCCCTGATGGCTGGACTATAGAACTGTTTCTCCACTTTTATGAACAAATTGGAGCAGAGATAACTGAAGTTGTTGAAGAGTCTAGGCAGAAAGGAGTAATATATAGACCCTTTAACTCAACATTTATTGCTCTCATTCCTAAAAAGGATGATCCGGAAAGTTTTGAAGATTTTAGACCTATTTCTTTGTGTAATTGCATTTACAAGATTATTTCAAAGGTTATTGCTCTCAGAATAGCACCAATCTTGTCTAGAAACATATCAATGGAACAATTTGGTTTCTTGGACGGAAGACAGATCCATGAAGCCATTGGTGTAGCCCAGGAGGTTATCCATAGTGTTAAATTGAAGAAAAAGAAGGGTGCTGTTCTAAAAATCGACCTATCAAAAGCTTATGACCGGATCAGCTGGCTCTATCTAAGGATGCTGCTAACTCACGTGGGATTCAGCTATCCTTTTGTCAGCTGGATCATGGGTTGCATCACAAATGTCAGTTTTGCTGTACTGGTCAATGGTGCTGCCTCTTCTTTCTTTAACAACCAGAGAGGCCTCAGGCAAGGGTGTCCTTTATCTCCTCTCCTGTTCCTCCTAGTGGCGGAAGGGCTAAGTAGACTGATTCACAAAGCCAGAAGAGAGGAAAAGGTTAAAGGTATCGAGGTTGCAATCAATCTATACATCACTCACCTTCTTTTCGTTGATGATATCTTGATTTTTACTAATGGTAATCACAATAAATTAAAGGAGTTTAAATGCATTTTTGACCTTTTTCTAAAAGCCACTGGTATGCAAATAAACTCTGGAAAATCCCAAGTCTGTTTTGCAGATTTTGAAAGAAGAGAAAGAAATAGAATGACAAACCTTTTTCCTTTCCCTATCCAATCTCTGGAAGATCCCTTCAAATATCTAGGTTTTTGGTTAAAGCATGCTGTTTACAAGAAAGAGGATTGGAACTGGCTTATTGCAAAGATTGAATCCAGAATATCTCACTGGAGCTTTAGATGGCTCTCCAGAGCCGGTAGATTGACCCTTATCAAATCTGTCTTGTCAGCCATTCCAGTTTACTGGGCAGCACTAACTTGGATTCCTAAAGGAGTGATGGAGAAAATTCGAAGAATCTGTTGCAGATTCCTATGGACAGGATCAAAGGAATCCTCGGGTTTACCCTGGGTGGCTTGGGACAAAGTGGCTAGACCAAAAGAATGGGGCGGATGGGGAATTAAAAGATCCCCTGATTTCAACATCTCTTTAGCAGCAAAATCAGGATGGCGGCTTATTTCAATGGAAAACCTGTGGACAAGAGTGGTTAAAAGGAAGTACATAGACCCAATTCCCATGGATGAATGGATCCAGAGTCAAAATAAGAAGGCAAAAAATTCTTCAGCAATCTAGAAGGCAACGGTGGAGGCTTTCTCAGTTATTGAGCAACGTTTAGCCTGGAAAGTGGGAGATGGTAGACAGATCAGGATTGGCAGAGACCCTTGGATTGGATGCAATGAAGCATTTGCTTTATCTCCAGGTTCCTTAGACACCTTGATACTAAAGGTATTTCAACATTAAACCAGGTGGAAAGAGTCGGACAGTCTACTATCTGGGGTCAGGCTTGGAAGGACGATGAAGCTTTAAGGCTAAATGCAAGATGGAAGAATGAATGGGAGGGTTTCATCAAAGAGCTTCAAAGATCAAATGTCAGAATAAAAGATGAACCTGACTATTTGATGTGGGCTCAAAGCAAATCCGGGGAGTATTCCCCAAAAGATGGATACTCATTCCTTATGGGTAAGAAAGGCTGGGGTTGTCCGGAATGGTGGGTCAAAGACATCTGGAAACTCAAATGTCCTGCCAAGGCGAGGCTCTTTTTCTGGTGCATATTGAAAAGGAAGGTACCAACATGG
>APFE030543333.1:0-15122 GCA_000404065.3 Pinus taeda
GTATTTTTGGATCATCTAACATTCCCCCCTATGATCCAAAGATACATTACAACAGATACCAAGTTCATCCCTGAACTTAGTAAATTTTATTCTGCCAAGCAGTTTGGTGAAAATGTCAGAGATCTGATCTTCGGAAGGACAATAAACTCGTTTGAGGACATCTTTGGCAATGAGCGACCCGATATGATGATACTTGGTGTCCACATGCTTTGTCTTTGAATGAAAAACCAGGTTCTTGACAAGTTTGATGGCTGACTGGCTGTCAATGAACAATGATGTAGCTTCTGCCTGAGAAATGCCCAAGTCCTGCAAAATTCGGCGCAACCAAACAATTTCACATGCTGCTTCCCATGCTGAAATGTACTCTGCTTCTGCTGAAGAAGTGGCCACTATAGCTTGTTTCTTACAACTCCAAGATACTGCTACTGACCCCATATTCATTAAATAACTTGATGTTGATGCTCAATCATCAATACTCCCAGCAAAGTCGGCATCAGAATATCCACCAAGTACAAAATTTTTAGTCTTAGTGTAAAGAAGACCAAAATCTTTTGTTCCTTGGATATATCGAAGAACTCTTTTGGCTGCATTCCAGTGGATGTCTCGTGGTTCCTGCATAAAACGTGAAAGAATACTGACTGCATAAGATAGATCAGGACGAGTATTTGTCAAATAAATCAAGCTGCCAATCAACTGTCTGTAAGTTTTACTGTCCACCTTTCCCCCCTTCAAATTTTGAAAGTTTCAAGTTTTACTCCATGGGGGTAAGAACGGGCTTGCAATCCTGCATGCCAAAACGCTGAAGAACCTCTGCTGCATACTTACTCTGAGAAATGAAAATATGATGTGGACGTTGGAAGACTTCAACTCTAAGATAGTAGTGAAGTAATCCCAAATCTGTCATCTTAAAACCTGCATGTAACTCCTTTTTCACCTGTGCAATATGATCATCATGATTTCCAGTGATGATCAAATCATCCACATACATAACAAGAATTACCAGATGTTTTTCCTGTTGTCGCACATACAAAGTATCATTAGATTCACTTCGTTGAAAACCAACTTTCTTAAGGTATTCATCCATCTTTGCATACCAAGCTCGGGGAGCTTGTTTTAATCCATATAAAGCCTTGATCAATTTGCAGACTTTATGTTCTTGTCCTTCAACTTCAAAAACTGGTGGTTGGGTCATATACACTTCCTCCTGTAAATCCCCGTTGAGAAAAGCACTTTTCACATCCATTTGATGAACTTTCCATCCTTTTTGAGCGGCCAATGCAAGTGTTAATCGAATGGTGTTCCATTTTGCTATTGGAGCAAAAGTTTCTTCATAATCAATGCCTTCTTGTTGTGCAAAACCTTTTGCGACAAGTCGTGCTTTATACTTTTCAAGTTCTCCCTTCTGATTATACTTAATTCTGTAAACCCATTTGCAGCCTATGGGTTTAACATTTGATGGACAATCAACAAGTTTCCAAGTGTTGTTATCAATGACTGCTTGATATTCTTCAACCATAGCCTATTGCCATTCTTTATGTTTTACTGCTTCTTTGTATGTGGAAGGTTCAGTAAAATCATTTACTATCAAGGAAAAATTGCCTTCACTTCTATGTGCCCTTCTAGTGCCAGTTTTATTCTGTTCATCAGGCTTTACATCTTTCAAAAGTTGAACTGCCCATTTCGGAAGTTGGTGCTCACTTGTTTGTGCTTCTGTAAAGTCCCCATCATTGTAAAGAGGATTAATATAAACTGATGTTGTCGTTCAGGTGAAGAATTTGTGGAGTTCACTGTCAGAGAACTGTTGCTGCTTGGAGATGCAGATGAACTGCTTGAAGACCTAGATGATGGTGTGATGTGATGGACCTGGATGACTCATCGTCGAGGAAGGAAAATCAAGTTTCATTACAATTTGGTGAAGTTGGTTGACTTTGCTTTTTATCATTTCTTTTACTTCCCTTAGTTTCTAACTTGTGAAGAATATTTTCAATTTCTTCAGCACTTTTGCTCTCAGTTTCATCAAAAATGACATCCCGGATTACAATGCATTTTCCATTGGTCAAAAGACGGTACCCTTTCTTCTCATCAGAATAGCCAATCATAGTGCATTTTAAACTTTGTGAGTCAAGCTTAGTTCATTTTTCTTTCAGAACTAAGGCATAACAAACTGACCCAAAAACTCTAAGATGTTTAACTCGAGGTTTGAAACCAAACCAAGCTTCATAAGGTGTGATTCCGTCTAAATAAGCAGTTGGAGATCTGTTTCTTAAGTAGACAGCTGTATGAATTGCTTCCGCCCAATATGTTGGACTTAACCTCTTGAAGGTTAACATGGATCTCGCCATTCCTAACAAAGTACGATTCATTCTTTCGACTACTCCATTTTGTTGTAGAGTGTAAACATTAGTAAGATGTCGTCTTATGACATTTTCACTGCAATAATTTTTGAATTCATTCGAAGTGAATTCTCCCCCATTATCTGTCCTGAGAGTACCTATCTTTCCTTTGACTTCATTTTCAAGAAGTTGGCAAAAAATTTTAAACTTATCAAATGCTTCTGACTCGTTCTTCAAGAAGTAAACCCAAGTCATTCTGCTGAAATCATCAATGAATAGTAAGAAATATTTGCAACCACCAAATGAAGTTTGTAGTGGACCACAAACATCAGTGTGAACTAGTTGTAGCCGCCTGTTTACACGCCATGAACTTGTTGGAAAACTTTCTCAATTTTGTTTGCCATAAATGAAAGCTTCACATTTTGCATTTTCCCTTTTGAATGTGGGAAGTCCTTTAACCATTCCTTGTTTCTGCAATTGAGAAAGACTCTCAAAATTCAAATGTCCATATCTTACATGCCATAGTCTTATAGGTGAAATACCTGTAGTCACTGCCCCTGTAAAATCAGAATGCCTTGGAATAATTGTCCCTGTCATCTGTAACAGTTTTCCATCTTCATAACCTATCATGACTGTTTTCAAGTTTTGTTTCTCTAAATTAATCTTCACTAAACCATCTTCCATAATCACCTGATGTCCTGCTTGTCGAATCGTCACTAAAGAGAGCAATTTTTTCTTGAAACTGGGTACATACCATACATTGGAAATCATTTTTTCTCCAATACCCGGGAGAAAAACTTTTACTACTCCTTTTCCATAAGGAGTATGTTTTGTATCATCAGCAAGAAAAATGGAATTAAGTTGGCAATCTTAAAAATTCCAGAAAAAATCACGTCGACAAGTCATGTGATGAGTTGCCCCGGAATCCAAGATCCAGGCATCTTCGTAGTCACTTCTAAGATGGGATGAAATTTGTGATGCTGGTGAGGAAGTAAAAACATATTCTAAGTTATCTTCATCTTGATCATTTGCAAATTGTGTTGAATGCCGCTGAAACTTGGGAATTTTATTAAGTGATGTTTGACAATCCTCAGCATAATGGCCAACTTTGTTACATCTTTGACACACAATTTGACTTAAGTCTCTTCCTCTTCCTGAAGATTGTCCTCTGCCTTGATTATTATATGCTTGTTCTTGAAAATTGCCTCTTCCTTGGTTGTTTCCTCTACCTTGAAAATTATTTCTTCCTCCTTTGTTAAAATTGTTTCCTCTGCTTTGGCTTCGTCCTCGATTATGTGCTGCTTGATTCTGATTCCCTCCGCCTCTGCCTCGAGAACTGTCTGCTGATGACTTACTAGTGCTAGCCTCTATGAGAAAAATATCTTCACCTACTTTCTTCTTCTTCCCAAAAGTTTTATCATGTTGAGTCAACATTTCATAGAGTTCATCAAACTTTAGTTTCTCTAACTTCCCAGATACTTGTAGAGTCTCCAAAAAATGCGTGTAGGAAGAAGGAAGTCCAGCAATTACAATTGTGACCATAAAGCTATCATCAATTGCGGGAAAACTAGCATTAATAATTTCCTGCCTAATATTCGTAAGTCTTGAGATATATTCAAGAACATCACCACCTTCAGTTAATTTTTGTTGCAACAATTTTAATTTTAGATCGACTTTCTTTGATTATGGCTGAGTATCAAAGAGGTCTTTAAAAGTTTTCAAGGCAGACCATGCATCTATAGCATTTTCTATATGGACATACATTTCATCATTCACAGAAGATTTAATAAGAGCTAAGGCTTTAGCATTCTTGATTTCCCATTTTGCTAGTGCAGTTGGATCTGTGGGTTTATTCGGCTTAACATCTCCATCACATATACCCTACCATAATTCATTGTAAATGAGAGTGCTTTCGATGAGTCGATGCCATGTTTTATATGATTTTGTGCCTTCAAGTTTGTCGGAATCAGAAAACAAATTAATCAACTTAAACATTTTAGTGTTGAAGCGTCGCACCAAGAATCAGAACAGAAATGACAAGATAGTCAACACAACACACCACGCAAAAAACAACACGATCTATCGGAGCTTGGCCTTGACCCTCGAATAGTCGTCAAAACAGGAGAAAATTGACTGAGCTTTGCACTTGGCTCTAGTCAATTTCTCAAATTTTTACAAGGCAACTTTCAAAAATTGACTTTTTACAATGGTGCTTTTGCACAATATGGTAAAAAACAAATTACCCCCCCTCAAAGTAAACTTACTTTGAGTTACAATGTGATGATACCGAAGAACTTATTAAAAACAAATTTCCAACACACCATATCTCTCCAATTTACAAATTACAAATAAAACTTCTTATTACTCCAAAAATTTACAAAACACCTTATTACTCCACAAACAATAAATTCCCAAAATTAAAAAAATCACCAAATCTCCCCAAAAATATAATATTCCTTATCTCTCCCAAAATTACAAACAACCCAAAAACCTTATCACTCCATTAATGTTACAAAATTAAAAAATATTTCTTATTGCTGCCATGCTGGCGTGTTGCTGGTAGGCTGGCTCACATTGGCTTGACGTTGGGTTTATCTCCTTCTAATTCATCATAGACTGTTTAGATCTACGAACAGGCAGCATTGTTATCACTATACATTTCTTTCAACATTTAAACCCCATTAAAGTACCTCTACTCCCAATACAATTCGCCTTTGAATCGAATCATTGTATTCAAATGCAGACCTTCATCTTCACACATCGACCATTTAACATAACACCATCCATACAATTATAGCGCTATGCTGTTCCACCTTTTAAATCGATCTATTCGTTGTTAGCTACAATGCCCTCATAACATTAATGTCAATAACTTCTGCATCAATCTTCAATTAACACAGTCTCATACATCTTCAACGCATTCATTTAATCTGGCAAATGATGCTGGTTCATACCTTGAATTTAAGTCCACGTTGTAGCATCTCAAATATGTTGCACCCAACATTATTACTCTACAATGATATTTAAACAAACTTATTAGTTTTTAATTGAACTGCACCAATCAATTGCCTATGTTGGAAATCGAATTCTGAAAGGTTGATACAAAAGACCGCTTGTGATTCAGCCCTCCTTACGCTGATCATTCCTCAGTCACACAGTGCCAATATAATTGAAACTTGTACACAGAGAATGTAATATCCAATTTGTGTTGGACAAGGCCATTTAACAATAAACCCATTGCTTTTGATCCCAGGAGATGGTGCCGCACAACATTTGTTCGAGATGTAAAATACGTGGTATTTGATGAGGAAAAAAATAATAGAAATTCAAGACCCAATGATTTTGATTATAATTCAAAAATTTGATTTTCAGATTTCAAAATCTAAAATCAATAAAATTTCTTCTCTTTTAAACAAAAATTTGACAAATTTCTTACCCAACATTCACTGAACAATTCAATGGAGTGTTCCAAAAATTTGTACAGCTGGAATCTCCTCCTCACATCCACTGCAACATTACTGGAGCTCTGATACCACAATAATGGCAGAAGTGTTCTCAGACAGGTAATTTTATTAGTCAAAAAAATAATTACGTAATTTATTTTGCAAGAGTTTACACCCGAACAACCAAACACTCTTGCAATGAGCTATTTATAAGCTCCATGTCCTAACTACTCTAATATGGATACACTTATATAAAATAACAAGTTTCCATCTACATTAAATGCTAATCAAACCAACTAGATAACTAATCTCCTAAAATAGAGCCTAAGATACGAAACATTGGAGAGTCAATTCTTGTTACACAATAATACTAATTCTAATTGTCTCCATTAAATAATTAATCATTCTAGAATAATAATTATTAATTTAATTTCTTAAATAAATAATTATTTTATTCCAATTTTATAACCTATGATAATAAATTATTTTTGGATCATCTAACAAGATCAAGTTCCCTATCACTAAATAATTCACTTGTTACAATACAATGTATGTTGTAGGTAAATGGAAAAAGCACAATTCCCTATCACTCAATAATTCACTTGTCACAGAACAATGTATGTTGTAGGTGTGTTTTGATCATGAGAAAATTTGAAAACTAAAATAGTAAATGGGTAAATATCAACATGAAACTACCATGAGGAAAAGCCAAGTTTTATAGGAAAAACTATGTTCTAAGAAAAATAGAGTAATTCATTAAATACCTAACTAGATATAATAAAATTCTAAAAATGACCAACAATGGTAATCCCAACACTCTTGCAAATTGGTTACCGCAAATTTCCGACAACTTTATAAAAATTGCAACTATGAAAAGTCATTAGGAATCTCAATTAAATGTTAAAAGAATAGATAATTAAATAATATTTGTGAGAATGATAAAAAAATTAAATGAGTATAATGAAGTGATGAGATGTATATCACCGAATCCTAGACAACCTAATGGACAAAAATAACAAGAGGTCAAAGGACAATGAAGAAGCTAAATATTAACATGTCTATCAATTATTAATTCTTCTAACATCCAATGTCAAGAAGCGTGTAATGCAATTCTTCCCATATATTGGATCTTATGTATTGAAGTCTACACAACCTGTTTGACCTTATATTGGAGTTTTGTTTTTCATGCCTCTTGTGATTGTAATGGTCAAGGTATTGCAAGTAAGCAGTAAAGAGGAAGGAGTTAGAGGTGTAAATATATCTAGCTCAGAGAGGTTTCTGGTTGGTCATAAATACAAGGCATTTAAAGATGAAATAGTCTTCTAAGGTTCCCACATATAGAACCTACAAATGTGAGTCCATAGTTATTGGGTACCCATTTTATCTCCATGGCTTGGGAGTTTGTTTCTTTGCCTTTGGTGAATAAATCTTACATGGTCTTGTTGAGACATGGCTTATTCCAAGTCATCCCTCCAAAATGAGATCCCATCTCTCAAGGGAGAAGATCAAATTAAATTAAAACAACATATTAGTGTGTAGTCTCATTATTCTTATCATAACCAAAACATAAGGGAATTATCTTTTAACAATTTATCATGATTCCTCTTAATGTAAATTTAAAAAAACTTTATTTTAATTTAAATAACATCACATGTGAACTTGGTCATATTGTCATCCAAACATTTCCCAAGAATTTATAATGGAGCCTCAATTTGCAAGAGTCATTGGGATTACCATTGTTGGTTTTGTTTTGGAATTTTATTATGTCCATCTAGGTATTTAATAAATTACTCTATTTGTTTGACAACATATCTTTTCCCCGTGGTAGTTTCATGTTGGTATTTACCCATCTATTATTTCAATTTTCAAATTTACTCATGATCAAAACACACTTGCAACATACATTCCATTGTGATTGCAATCTTCAAGATGTTGCAAGTAAGAGTAAAAATTATAGAGTTAGAGGTGCAGATAGATCTTCTTCAGAGAGGCTATTGGATGGTAATAAAGACAAGAAAATTAAAGATGAAATGGTATTCTAGGGATCCCACATGCAGAACCTAGAAATGTGAGTCCATAGTTATTGGTACCCGCTTTCTCTTCACGCCTTCAGAGTTTTCTAATCTACCCTTGGTAAATAAATCCTACATGGTCTTTTTGAGACATGGCATATTCCAAGTCATCCCCTCTCTAAAATTAGATCCAATCTCTGACGGATGAGGGTAGAATTAAATTAAAAAACATGTTAATGTGTTGTCTCACTATTCTTATATAATTTCTAGCCCCAAAACATTAGTGCATAGTCTTGCTAAAAATTATTATGATTCCTCTTAATGTGAATTGAGTAGACTTTATTTTAATTTAAACAACATTACATGTGAATTTGGTCATATTTCCATGCAACCATTGCTAGAGAATATCTAATGGTGTCTCAGTTTGCAAGAGTGATGGTATTACTATGGCTGGTCTTATTTGGAATTATATTATGTCTATGTAGGTGAAAATACACAACACTAGATAGTAAATCAATGATAAGGATTAAATAGAAATGAACTTTGATATCCAAGAGAATCCTAAACCATACACATCCCAATGTTTGATGACCAATAAAATTGCTTGATTTTAAGGACTTCTATGAAGTTAAAAGTACTCTACAATGAGATACATAGAAGGACAATTCATAATACAAATGAGAATAAACAAAACTATCATAAATACTTCTTCCCAAAATCACTGAAGATCAGGCTTCCTATCACTTAATAATTGACTTGTAACAACACAATGTATGTTGCAAGTGTGTTCAAGAGTAAATTGTAAAATTGAATTAATAAATGGGTAAATACCAACCTGAAACTGGAATGAGAAAAGCTATACTATAAAATAAATAGAGTAATAGCATAATAAGTTGCAATTGTTGCATTATTCTCAAATTGCCTATGTGACCTGGCAGCACTCTAAGGCTTTAAAAAGTTAAGGTTGAGGCTTAGCTCTAATGGCTAACTAGTGTAAGAAACCCTAATGTGTAATGAAGCTCTGCCAATGTGTAATAGATCTGACCTGCAAATATATGATAAAGCAAGTATACCGAGAAATAACAAGATATAAATAGATAAAATTCAGATGTTTATAAATATCAAACCCTTGAGGTAGGGTAACACCATACAATTACTCCTTAAGGAAGGAGAACACTCTACAAGCCATATGCTTGTCCATACAATAATCCTTGACACCTCTCAATGGGGAGTCTCGAGCCTCTATATAGGATTCATACATACAATACCATGGGTCATTACCATGGTTCTGTCAATACCATACATCTTATACCATGGGCTTATCACATTATTGCTAACTACTTATGGTCACTTACATGATGCGGGTTAACCACTTTATTTATTAACTATGGCCCATCCCATTATTAAATTATTCCCTTGGGTACCTCCCTCTGTACCCCATATATCCCCCATAGGTATACTACACAATGCAGGCATTGGATTAGTGTACAATGGACACTACAGAACTTGAACCTGCTACCATTTGAGCGTGGTCTTCAACAGGCTAGATTTTTGCTATCATCTTCTATGTAGTGCTTCGCCAACCATGTTTGATTCAATTATATAGTAGATAATGTAGAAAAGATTATGATACACAGTGAAAGCTCACTATATTTTGCATGATCGTCGATGAGTTGTTTTTGCACCACTAAATTCCTTGAACAAAACAAAGAAATGCATGAATGTGTTGAGGAATTGTTCTTGTATCCCTCATTGTTTCGATTCTTTGACTGCACACTTACTCATTTGGTGGAGTGCCATGTGGAAAATAATAATTCGATGCAGGATGACAAAAATTAAAGCATCTAATTGGCTGTATCTTCCCATCCCAAACCTGCAACCCCGTAGAGGAATACCTTCAGTGTAAAAATGCTCTTATTTATGTTGTGAATGTAAGATGTTATGCCAAGAGAATAGAAAATTAATGATCTTTTGTGTCACCATTTTAATCAGTGATAGAAGGTTGGGTATTTCTGCAATGAGATTATCAAAATCATAGTAAATCATGATATAGTCTATTCATGAAAGAATGAAAATGTGAAAAGTTTTGATTGATTGTACCAAGTGGAAAATTAGGATATTTCATTAATTTGTCTATTAAGATACAAAATCTAGTTGATATATACAACTTATTTGATGTCAATGGTAGATGGAGTTGTTGGGGTGAGTTGTTAACTTCTTCACCAATGGTGTTGGAATCCCCAAAATGACATGCTTGTATTGATTAGGTTCAAGGAGTACGTGGCCTAGGAAGTTTTCACTAATTTGTTGTCAATATGAAAAGTCTTGGCTCTTTCTTAATCATTAGGTCATTAGTATATATATAATAAAATATGTGAAAGAGAAAGTACATTATGTATTAATTCACATAATGCATATAGAACAAAGCAAAGTGGATGTGAGTGTTATTGTTGTGTTTCTAAACATACAAAGATCTGAGAAGCATGGTTGATCTTGTCTCACGTTGTACAAGCAATGGCTTAATATCTTGTTTGCTTTGTAGGCATGATGGCTATTTTCAAATCCCTATGATCTTAATATTGTCTACATTGGTAATCAGAGTGATTTGCTTTTTTTATTTTTTTTACATTTATATGGGTTTACATTCATAATATCGATTTAGGGTTTTTATCAAAACTTCTCCTTATGAGTTTTGGGTACTTGTAGTTTGAAAAAACAATTGCAGTAAGAAAACAATGCATTTGAATTGATAGTTTATAGTTATGACTTTGGCATAGACAAACACCTTCCTTAGAATAAATGTAGTGAACATAAAGCATTGTAATAAAAAATTAAAATTCTCTTCGTAAGGTAAAGAGATAGATGGCTTGCCAATGAAGGGGGTTATTCATGTTGTTAGTTATATGCCAAATTCTCAACCTAGCAGGTGGAAAAATTTATGAGTAAGTCTTATTGTTCTATTTCCAAATGCAGGGACACAAGACAATATTGACAACATCCTCTTCAGTTCCATAGTAAGGGAGTGCATGAACTGATCATCTCTTTATGAGGAGTTGAACCTAAGTTTGGTATTGTGCGGAATATTGTCCTTATGGCCATAAATTCCAAGTATAGACTTTTAAAGGTTTCCTATGAAGTGTTTCACAAAATATCTCAAAGAGATCAGGTTTCCTAGAATGTGATGATTACTTGGTGCATATGATTAGGGTATTGAGATGAATCATTGAGTGTCTAAACTGAAGTATTGCTAATGGATGTGAATCCTGACTCGCTGGATATCTTGAACATGTTGCCCACAAGTTCCCATCTAGCAAATATTTAAGAGGAAAATAGATACACAATTACATATTTTAAGAAGACGAGGGTAATTGGAGTTAATAATGGATATAAAAGCATATGAGATGTGTATACTCATTAGGATTAGTTAATTTTAGTTGTGTTGCAGCTAACTGTGCATAAAATCTTACCTTTACATTTTCTAGATGAATTTTAGTGGAACATTGTCTCAGATGTGAATATATCTTGATTGCGTTTGGAACTAATTTAGTTATTACATGCCCATAAATATCTATGTTGTTTGCCCCTTTTTTAGAAATGAAATTTCATGTGTGTTTCTACATGCTTTGTTCTTTGGTGGAAACCACTTTTTTATGAGGAAAAGTATAACTTTTGGAATTCAAGAGATGTTCTAAGACACGTTGACGACGGAAAGACTAGTTACTATTACTTTCTTTCCTAGTTTATTTATGGACTTTATGTATGGTTCTTGATACATGGTCACCATGACAGAAGTACAACCCATAGAATTGTGAAGTCATCTCATAGTTTCTAGCCTATGATTGCATGACTATTCTTTTAGAACATTTGTCTTTCTTTGAATTTACATAGTTGTTTCCCAAAGTAAGAAACTACCTGCTTGCTAGTGGCTAAATCAGAGTTTTCATTTACGATATTATATGTAGCATTAGATGAGCAGAATAGGCAGTATATTGAAAAATATTTGACTTATGTAAACCTTGGGCATAAATTGTAAAACGTTTTATTGCATATTTGACTCAAAAACTGTAAAGAATTATATTAAAGCTTTAGTTATGCCCATGGTTGCATATTATATATCATGTGCACACATATTTAAATTATTATCTTTACTACCCAATATGAGTCTCTATTTACTAGCATAGATATAAAATTTTGCAATTCATATCATATCTTCAATTGGAAAAGTTCTCAGCTTGTGAATTTAGAGATTTCTCAGCAGTTGGACTTTATTTGTCACTGAGATTATCCTGCAATATTACTAAAATTTTTGTCAGAACAAATAAATTGAATTTAAAATTCAAGGAATGATAGAGATAACTCTGAAGAATGGTATCCCACATGCAGGAAATTTGGCATAACTAGTAGCTATTGTGTGTGAATCAATGTTAGATGCCTTAATGGCATGTAATGTATAGATTCTTGTCAATTTAATGGCATTGAAACTCATTAGTAGATAACTTTCCTTTCTCCTCCACCTACAAGATTGATAAATATTAATAAATTATGTGCAAACTCCTAGAGCATAAAGGACTCCACTTAAATAGGTTTCTAGCTAATGTAGCTAGAGAGAAGATATGAGTAGCATCCATCTAGTTAGGGGATTTTTCAAATATTTCAATGGAAGAAAAATATGGATTTGTCGACTTTTTTAGAATTAGAGATGATGATAGATATTCAAAATATAAAAACAGAAGATATTGGAGCTGTAAAAGTCTTGAGAGTAGTGGATATTATTTCAATTATATAAATTTCAATCAACTTTCTCTTTATTTTGTAGCTTGATCATAAGCTTTGCCTCTAAATTTTAAAAGAAGAAAAAGTTATGGGGATGGAAACCACTAGGGAAAATAAATCCCCATAACCATTGGGGAAACTAAAAAAAAATGATGATGTTCTATAGGCATTGAGAGAAGAAATAGTGATGATAGAAGAGACTACAAATTATGACTGAGTTAGTAGCAAAGTTCTAGACTATAAGCAATGATGAGAATCGGGCTCAAAGCTTGATTGTTGGCATTTCTAGTTTCCACCATTGCTTCTAAAAATCTTGGAGTCATAACATGGTTCTCTGCATGAAATTCTTGGCTTATATTTTGCTCAAATTTTACATCATCCTAATGAAATAGTAGCTTCCTTTAGCATTGGTCTTCCCCAAATCTAGAAATCCATCCTGTCTATGCAATTCAATAGAATTATATGTCAAATGTGCTTCGTAGGAAGATTCTCTTGGAATTCTAGTTCTATAAAGGGGCGTGGATTCTTCAACTATGCTCCTGTTTCTTTAGTTCTCTCATTTATGGTGGTCCAGTGTACCATTATTTGCTCCAACTACATCATCAGTTAATGTACAAAATCAGATATACCTCACACTGTCAGTTATACCCTGAATAAATTGGTGGTTGTAAATGAAGCACGTAGAGGCTATTTATGGAATATTAGTTGATAGTATTGATCCCATTTTGAAAAGAATTTCCTAGCATGGAATAAATTAGTATGGATGTCGTTTCAAGAAGTAATTCTTGAATGAAATCCATTAAACCTTTCACAGAAATTCTGGGTTCAGGATATAGGAAAAAACAAAATTCTAAAATTAAGGAACTTATCAAGTTATCATTTGGAAATTTCTTGAGGAAATTTCCATTACAGATGTTAAAAGTCATCTTGTAGAACAATACCAAATTTTGGTGAATTCGTGTTCCTTACAATCGAAAAAAAATGTAGTGCAACTTTTTTGTGTTTTATTCAGGAACCCTAAGGTGTAGTTGTCACCTTTGATGAAAAAGAGGGATCCAATTCTCTTGTGCAGAGAAGGCTAATACTTATATGTCATTTTACACAATAGATTGTGTCAGCATTACCTAATGCAATGATGTGTGGAAAAATAACTATAAAACTTGAGAGTTTTATATACGCTCGTGCCAAAATAGCGTTAGAAAATGCATGCAAGCTAGGCTACAAAGTGGAGAGTTTTCAGAGAGGAATCAATTTTTTGTCTGTAGATGTCGAGGGATATTATATCGGTGGATAAAAAGGGAGTGGAGTACAATATTTTTTGAGGGATGTTGAAGTGACAAGGAATACACCAACACTTGAGTAACAGGCATGAATAATTTATTAACTACTCTAGAAATAGAAAAGCGGTAACAGCTAGCATTAAAGTGACCAACACTCCACAACTATTTTTTGGATCATGGAATGTGTAGTCGTTGACAAAATAGAGTTTTTGACATTTTACTTATTAACTTTTTTATTTAAAAGATGGTAAAGGAATTCAATTATTGCATTTACTAATTATTTTTATAATTATTTTATAGGTATAATGGTGATCATGTTGGGTTACATGTCCATCATTTTGGAGAATGATGAAGAATTCTAGGCTCCATAGGTGCACATATTGGACAGAAAAATCAAAGGTGCCCCAAAACAAAGCCATTAGTCAAACATAGGTTCACTATATTTACATATGACAAGTAAGAGCATGTGGATGCCATGATGTAGTAATTTTTATACTTGTATGTAATTTTTTTTTTTCTAAATTAAACTATTCTATTATATACATAAAAACCAGAGTACATTTACATGCGAGCTGTCTGAGAGATCCATCTGCCTGAAAGAATGGCAAGCCGGATAAACCAAATGTAGCCAAAAAAGAGGACTACCTGTTTCATGCCCTCACAGGGCATTTAAGACCAAAAATCATTCCCACGCAGGGGAGGACAAAACTGACACCCTTGCACAGTATTAACCGTCCACAAAACAGAAGACTAAACCAGAAAGTAATCGACCCTACGCCTCAACGATGGCAGATTGCCACTAAGACACATTGACATAAAAGCTAGTTGACACGTAGACGAGCCAGAGACAAATGGACAGAAGGACATGACCAAAAGAAAGGAGAGAACTAGAACCCCACCCGAGCTTCAGAACCTGAGACATCTCAGCGGACTAATCCTCCGGCACCTCCTCCACAATTGGGCACGGTCCATATTCCTCCTCTTCCTGTGTTAGGTAAACTTGACTCAGGATAGAGTCAAAAGTTGACGAGGTTAAATAGTGATGGTTTTGGGGCACATGGTATTGTACACCCATGGTATTCTGCCCGTGGTATTATATGTAATGGAGCCTATAAAGGGCTGGAAGGACTTCATTGTAAAGCAATGGCCTGGAGGTGAGCGGTGAAGGCTCACTTGGCCAGGGTTTTGGCCAAGGATAATGAAATTTCATTATGATTGGGTTTTTCCCGGATAAACATGTGTATTTATGTGTTTATGGTTATTGCTGGTTAATTTTATATT
>APFE030543356.1:0-12490 GCA_000404065.3 Pinus taeda
GAAGAAGAAGAAGAAGAAGAAGAAGAAGAAGAAGAAGAAAGATTACATATGGTACATGTCTTTACTAGTGTAAAGACCAACAAAATACAAACCCATTGATGATAAACAAACAATAGGGTCAACAAAACCCAGTGTTAAAATTGTTGATCTCTCCCCAATTCTTATCGCACAATCTCCCCAATTATTATCCCTCAATCTCCACCGTCTATCTTACCTTCAATCGGACAGTTGATATTCTCTCCGATCAACAAAGTTGCACGGTGATCATACACCATGGATCAAAACCCATTTGATTTGACAATCCTCAATGATATCGCATCGGAAACTTGCGCGACACTTACCCGCTTCACGGAGCCGATATAGATTATAAACCTTGGTCTATAAAACTTCGGGTCCGCTCTTAGACTTAACCTCCAACCTTTTTAAAACCCGATATCCATTCGATAACTAAGGCCATCAAATCCTATGGCCTGTGGCCCTTCAATTAGCATGTTGTTTACCAAATACTCAACCCCCATAGTTAGTTATGACGTAAGCATTAACGGTAGGATCAATGGTTAGGATTTACTGCAGCACTTCAACCAAGATCAAGGACTTCCACTCTCTCCTACTCCCACTAGTCTTCCTCCTGCTCATTATTCATGGTCTGGAAGTATGCCATGTCTTTGGTTGCCTGTGGTTGACAATCATCACGCAGTTTACCAAAGGGTAGAGAATCCCAGTCATACAGAATATAGATTTCCTTACATAGCACTCCTTCATTTGCCAAACGATCCGCTAACATATTGACTTTTCTTCACACATGAACGAAGCTGACACTTCTCAGGGTTTGCAAGTGGGAATGAATACGCTAAAAGACCTGCAAGAGCCTCTAATGTTTCGACACTTTTCCATGTGCCATTCCATTACACATTTTCTTGGCCACATTAATGACCAATTTAGAGTCCGCTTCAATGATGGCATTGTGTAAATTTGACTCCATAAGGATTTCCAGACACTACTCTAAGGCCATGAGCTCTGCCATGTTATTAGTGGTAGTCCCAAAATGACTATGAAAGATATCCTTTATGCACCCCTGCTCATCTCTTATGACACCGCCAATTCCAGCCATCGCTAGGTTTCCCTTAGAGGCCCCGTCTATATTGATTTTCAAAAAACCATGAGGAGGAGGTTGTTAGATATCTTTACCAACAATTGTTTTGCTCACACCCTTAACAGTGCCTTGGGGAACCAGAGAATGGAGATCCAACCACAGTAGTGTGTGATCATCCTAGGGCGAAGGAGGGTCCTCAGGAACTTTCCGCATAAGGGCTCCTACTGTATCTTTGAGCTGTTGTAAAATTTGGACAATGATGTTCTAGGTCGAGCCTGTTTTGTTCTTGAAAATCTTGCCATTGTATTCTTTCCAGATTTCCAGACATCCCATATAATAAAGCCTAGAACCAGAGTCCAAGCCTTGTTAATGATTTCATTACCTAAGAAGTATTTCCTCCAATTCTTCAAAGTGTTGGTGATGCTAAGTCCGTCCTTATCAGTTTTCCTGACGACTGAGGCTGCCCAATCCCACAAGGTAGAGGTGAAGGGGCAGAGGTTTAGTAAATGTCCCATCATCTCCTCCTGTAAGCCACATAGATGGCATTTGGATGGGCCAACGAAGCCCCTTTTCATAAGATTCTCCCATGTGAGAATTTTATTTTGGTGAACCAACCACATAAACAAATTGATTTTCATCCATTGTGAATTTTGCCAAAGTTCATTCCAAACCTGATCAGTGTTTGGATAATTGAAACCTAGGGCCATGTGTTTAGCTTCTTTGAGGTTGAAGGTACCCTTAGTGTTTCGACCCCATCTCAGTTGGTCAGATGAGGATGACACCAAAATCTTCCTCTGCTCCAAGTCAAGAGAAAGAGAATCCACTTGGGCCTTCAAAGGATTCTCTTCACTATAACCAAGATCCTTCCACATTCTCCATTTACCATTTTTCCTTACCTGATCCCAGAAGTCACTTACCATAAGTAAACCTTTGTTGTCAATGTCATTTTTGAGAGCGGTTAGTTCTTCCCTAAACAAATCTGGTTCCTAATGCCAATTATCCTCCCAAAACCGTGCAAGGTTCCCAGCTCAGATCTCCAAGAAATTATGCTTCTGGACAATGGCTCTATTCTCCCAAGCAAGGTTCCAAATGTGGGAGCCCTTGATGAGCCTTGATATTCAGATATGATCCCTCTCCTGCCAATTATTTGCATATTTCTTCTTCCAAAGCTTGGCCCAAGGGGTGGCCGATTCCTTGAGCCACCTCCACCAAAGTTTGGCTCCTGAAACTCTGCTGAGGACTTCCAAGTCATCAAGCCCCAAACCACCATGGGCCTTAGGTTTACATAGCTTGTCCCAAGCTACCAAAGCCCACTTCTTTTTCTCTTCCCCTTTGCCCCAAATAAAATCTCGTTGAATACTCCTGATTTGTTGCATAACTCCTTTAGGAGCAAGAAGAATTGAAAACATGAAAATGGGTATAGCCTATAGGAAAACCTTAGTAAGCACAAGATTCCCTGCCAAATTCAAAGACCTGCAGGTCCATTTCCTGACTTTGTCCTGAAGTATATTAGTTACTGGCTCCCACAGTCCCTTGCTCAAAGGTTTGTCAGTAAGAGGCATTCCAAGGTACTTAGAAGGTAATTGATCCCTTTGAAACCCAAGAATTCTAGTGAGTTTCCTCTAAATAGAAATGTCAGTGTTAAAATATAACACCTTTGATTTTTCAAGGCTTACCTCTGTACCAGTGGCCAATGCAAAGTTGTTCAGGATTTATTTGAAAGCTTTGGCTTCCTTGACCGTAGGAATGCCCTGCAGCATTGTGTCATCAACAAATTGTTGATGAGTAGAAGTAGCACCATCCAGAGTAAGTTTCAGGCCCTGGATTCTTCCTTCAGAAATTGCCATTTTGATCACTTTGCCTAGCCCTTCCATTATGAGAACAAAGAGGAAGGGGGAGAGTGGATCCCCTTGTCTGAGACCCCTAGAAAGCATAAAGGTTCTAGAGGGAGAGTCGTTAAGTAGAATGGAGAAGTTGGTCATGGATACAAGGGCCATAACCCATCATATCCATTTGTGGTCGAAGCCATAAACTCTTAGCACTACCCTAATGTAAAACCATCTTCGCTTATCATATGATTTCGCTAGGTCAAGCTGCATGATCATACCAGCTTGCTTATTGCTCTTAAGATAGTGTACCACCTCATGAGCTTGTATGATGTTGTTGAGAATCTGTCTTCCTTCACAAATCCAATTTGCTCCTTTGAGACAAGAGCAAGAAGAAGAGGCTTGAGTCTGTTAGTGATCACTTTGGAAATGATTTTGTACACCACATTACATAAGGCTATGGATCTGAATCTATCTGATGTCATAGTGTTTTCCTACTTTGGAATTAAAGCTATGAAAGAGGCATTAAGAGCTTTCAAAATAGTTTTTGATCTTCTAGAGTCTTCCACAACATCAAGGATATCTTGTTTGACTATTTTCCAGCAACCTTTGAATAAGTCCACATTGAAGCGATCAGGGCCAAGAGTTTTCCCATTTTGCATCTCATTGATAACTTCACTAGCCTCCTCTTCAGACATTGGGCTGTTAAGATTGTGGTTGTCTTCCCTGGTTACAAGCTTAGGAATGAACTTGGTGAATTTGTTAATGAACCGAGATCTATCAACAAGAGGATCCTCTGTTATGCTAAGGAAGTGTTGAAATAGGATAGATTCCATTTATTTGTGAGAGATGAGCTCTTTCCCTTGAGAATCTTTAAGTTTTGAAATTCTGTTATGAGATCTGTGATCCAAGGTTGATCTATGAAAAAATTTTGTGTTTCTTTCTCCTTCTATAATCCACTACACCCTTGATTTCTGTCTCCAAAAAATCTCCTCTTGCATGCACCGATCATCCCATTCATTCTGAAGAGAGTCGGCCTGAATTTTCCATTCCTTGGTAAAACCTTCTGAGATGATGATATGCTTAATCTCCTGGAGTTTCTGCTCAACTTCTCTTTTCACTTTAAAAATACTACCAAACTCTTTTTTTGTTCCAATCTTTAAGCCTAGATTTGATGTGTTTAAGTCTCTGCTGCAACATGAACATTTTAGTGCCTTGAACAGGCATATCTTCCGCCCACCATTTGTCAATATTTCTTGTGAAGTCAGGGTGAGAGAGCCAAACATTTTCAAACCTAAAAGGTCTATTCCTCAGTGTACCCATGAAAGTAGCTTCAAGATAGACAGGTCAGTGGTCTGAGCCTCCAAAGGGAAGGATTGAAGCTGACATATCAAGGCCTTTGAGAAAGAGGTCCTCTGAGATTATGAATCTATCTAGTTTAGAGGCGACTTGAGAAGCCCCTTCCCTCTTATTTTTCCAAGTAAAAGTGTTATTTATTGTTTTGGTGTCCACTAGCCCCATGTTGTTCATGAAGTTCTGGAAGGCAATGAAATCTCTGCCTAGTTTTTTGGTACCGCCTTTTTTCTCTGTAAGAGATCTGATCATATTGAAATACCCAGCAATAATCTAGGGCATATTAGGATATCTCTCTCTCAGCTTCTCAAGGGAGGTGAGAAGCTTAAGTTTGTCTTCTAGCTTTTGAGGATCATAGACGTTAGTGATCATGTAGATCTCCTTATCACCCAAAGGTTGAATCACCAATGATAGATAGTTCCTAGAAGCTTTAGCATCCAGGATTCCAAGTTTTTGAGGATCCCATAGAGTAACAATCCCACCCGCCGAGTTATCCACTTTAACCTCTAAATACTCATACTTGATTAACCATTTGCTATGTATCTCTCTGATCTTTTTCATCAAACATTTTGTTTCTTGAATAAAAACCATATATGATTTTTCTTCTTTCATTCTACTGCTAAGAGTTCTTTGTTTCTTTTACTTCCTAGGCCCCTAATGTTCCAATTTGTAAGCTTCACTAAGAAAGGTTTGTAAAGGAGTAACTGGTAAGATCCCTCATCTTACCTGAGTTAATCATAAGTTTCCCACATTCGATCAGCAGCTCATTATGTGTTTTTCTTCCTCTTTTCCTACCCGGATTCTTGGAAGAATGCATTGGCGTATCCTCCATTGTTTTCACTCCCATATTCTCCTGGATATCATGCTTTCTTTTGACTCCAAAACACTTTGTTTGTGATCTCTAGAGGAAGAGTTGTTGAACCCTGTCAAACTCCTCTTTTGGTAGAGAGTCTACCCCTTTGGTGATTCCCTGCTCCATAAACTTTTGTAGATCTAAATTCTCCCTCTCTAGAATCTCCTGTAGTTCATGGTCTTTCATTCTAGCCTCACTTGGGGTCATCTCGTGGTCCCTACTGAGCTCCATAATGCTCGGCATATCATCCTTTTGTTTGCTATTTTATGGTATATCCTCCATACTAGTATCACTTTCCTTCTCAGTGGGAATATTCTCTTATTCTTGGTGTGTCTCGTTGTTTTCGACTTCTTCTTCTAAGATCTTGAAACTATTTTGACTCGGTTGTCTGTCTTTATTAATTTTCTTTTGGTGCTGCTTGCCTCCTTTCCCTTTACCCTCAACCTTAGTAAAACCTTCGGGATCCTCTCCTGTAGTGGCTTTCGTATTGCTCTCCAGTTTGTTCAATGGGCAGTCCCTGTATAGGTGCCCGTGCTCATGGCACTTACGACACCTAAATGGGACGTGTTCATAGTCCACTTCCTGTACTCATTCCTCGTCATACACTTCTAAAATGATTGCATCTGGAAGTGCCCCAAATAAGTCCATTTCCACACATATCCGGGCAAAGGAAGTGTATTTTCCTCTTAGAGTAGCATCTGAGATCTTTATAAAATGCCCTAGCTTGTTTTCGATAGCCTTTAGAGACTCCAGCAGCCAATAATCTAAAGGAAGGGAATAGATTCTTATCCATACCGGCACCGAGGTGAAAGTTTCTCGTTCTCGGCAAAGTTCATTACCCATGGTCTCATATAAAGGCCTGTAGAAGCATAAAAATAGGGTCCTCCCTCGAACACTCTGTATTTATCCTCTAAGATTGTGAACACCACCATGAAGAAGCCCTTGGATCCGAGGTGAAGATCAATTTCCCCCTTTGGTTTCCAGTGGTTCCTTATCCATGCTTGCAAAGCCTTCTTTGTAAGTCAAATCCCCATAAATTTACAAATAATAGCATACTCTGACATGTGGTCTCTATGTACCTGCAGCACTGGGTCACCTAAAACAACTCAAGGAATAGTGGTTGACTTGGGTTAATAGACCACTGATGTACTCATAGGAGCAACTTTCAGACTGCTAATCTCTGTCCTCTTCTCCTTACTAGCTTCCTCATGATTCTCTTCTTGTACTTGAGGTCTGATAGTTTCCGATTTTTTTGTATTCTTAGCCTTTATTACCACCTTCGTTGGTTTCTTGAAGCGATGCGATCCAACTCCCTTGCTTCTGTCCACAACCAATTGACTGTAGGAGGGAGTTGATCTCCCTCCTCCACGCCCCGCCATGGTGACCAGCGATAAAACCATAAATAAAAACCCTCATGGATGGTAGAGCATGTCCTCTTCCACAACTTTGCAACCTAGAACTCTTTTGAAGTTCCAAAATGGATGAGAAGTTGACTCTAGGTTCCTTGTTGCATTTAAATTGCATTAAGTACATTGTTTGATTTTATAGATTCTAATGATCTTTATTCATGATGTCTCTTCACCCCAACAAATGGATTTTCAACCATGATAATTTTCATAGAATGAAAAAGAAGTAAGGTTATATCCACATCACAAACTTCATATTGGAGGGTTAGGAATTAAGTCATTATTGCTTGTTTTGATTGGTCAATGCACTATAACATAAAATCTACCTGTAGGGGTTTCTTCTCTAATGGTCACCATCCTCTCAGTCTATTGGTTTCTACATTTTTCTTTGAGGAACTTTGGTTAATGGGTAGGAAGCTTATATAGGAAGTTTTCATAGTCTAATTCTTAGATTAGTTAAAAATTATTTCATTCGAAAAAATATGTTAGCCAACAAACAAGAGACTTGGGTCAAACTCAACATAGATTTGGGAATAGGTAATGTTGTTTTCTCTAACCCAACTTATCCATGATTTGGGAAATCTATATAGTGCATGCTTTCTTAAACTACCAAAATCTATTATTCTAACATGGAGAAATTTGGAGGTCTTATCCACACTACATTTGTTGTGATAATCATGACATTATGATTAAAATATAAAAACCATGGTTTAATGATGAGATCAATTATGGGCCAAAGCCATAGAACTTGCTGGTTGTTTACACACCAACAATGATGATTCATAACTAAATTGAGTAAAATAAGCTAAGAAAAGACAATGGCTATCAAAATTAACAAAGATCATATGGTATTTGATTACAACTAGAAGAAGTCCAAACTGAAGGGGAATCATTTCATTGTTAACCATTTCCTTCCTTTGTATTGTGATCATCAAGAAGAGCGGGAACTATTAAGAAACTATGATATTTTCTAGCTCAAAGATAAGACATGTGACTTAGACATTTTTCCAAGTGATTTCCTTTTGGTACTTTGATGTTCCCACTTTATATATCGTGTTCATGGTTAGATATATATTGTTATATTTGTTTTAAGCTTTAGTTTTGCATTCAATGATTATATGATGAATGCCTAAAGTTTTAATGAATATGAATAATATATAGTATTATTAACATAATATCCATGAATAACTTAATTCCACAATCATACTAGTTGTCATATTGTAAAATGCAAGTTTTTTATTTAATCTCAAGTGAGACCATTTAACATCCAATAATTGTGGGGAATTTATTTTTGAATTCAAAGTAATAACTCCATGCATGCAACATAATTACACTACTAAATGATTACTTATTAGTGACTTTATTGAACCTTGATACTCAGTAGAAATTAATAAAAATTTGCTACTACTGATGAAATTGAACTGAAATCAAGAGATTACAAATTTCCTCTACTATTATGAGGAATGGAAATCATTATTTATAAAAACCTGCAATGACATGCAACCATTAAAACACCACACGAACACAATGATTTACAGGGGAACCCAACTGGGAAAAACCCCTCCGTTGTTTTTCATTAATCAAATGAGAATGAGAAACTATTACAATGTCTTGCTTCAACTCTGAAGCAGACCCTACACTTTAAACATATTCTCCTACTAACTGTCCTACTCTAGCCAACACTTAGCCAATTCAAGGCCCCAGCTAGCCCCTATTTCCTTGCACAACCTTGGAGGAATTAAGCTCCTAAAAAACATGGAATTTTCTCCTATTTTCTTGCTCAATTCCCAAAGAATGATTTACTTGCTTAACTACCAAGTTTGTACACTCACCTTGTATACACTTGATAATTATAATGTGCCTTTTCTTTCACTCTGGTTGGGAAATTCGAATTCCATGCATGTTTGAGCTATTTTTAGCTAATTGACTAGTTTAACTGAGAGATCACTGAGTTAACAATAGTTATACTACTCAACTGACCTTCAACTGACTCAACTAGTTATTTGAGCTCAGTTAACTGAGTCAAACTGAAAATAACTAAACTAGATTGCTAAATTTTAGCAATCACTACATGCACAACTCTACTTCTAGCCTATAACTCGAATTTGCTGAGTAAACGAGTAGAAAAATCCATGTCACACAAGTTAACTGCAATCCAAGTCATCATGTTGATGTGGAAAACTGAATTACTAAATTTAACAAAGGCACAAGTCAAATTTAGCCTTTCTAGCTATAATTTCTAACACTCCCTCTTATTAAGAAAGGGATTTTGAACCACCCATATCCTGCACCTATGGAATCTTAATTTACCTCTTGATAATGCCTTTGTCAAGATATTTGCATCTAGCTCCTCATTTGGAATGTATTGTAGCATCACAATTCTCTTCTGCACAATTTCGCAAGTGATGGTACCTGATATCAATGTGCTTGGACATGTCATGAAATACTAGATTCTTAGAGAGTTTGATACAACTTTGATTATCACAAAAAATAATTTGCGGATCCATCTCCTGACTAAAAACACCCACAAGTATTTTCCTCATTGATATGGCCTCACATGTTGCTTAACTTGCAACCATGTATTTAGCCTCTGCTGAGTTGAGTGCCACAGAACTTTGTTTCCTACTATAGTAGGAAATAGTTGCAGACCCAACACTGAAGATAACACATGAAATATTTTTCATGTCTAATTAACTCCCTTCCCAATCTGCATTAGTGAAGCCTTGGAGCTTCACTCCCTCTATCCTCATGTACCATAACCCATACTCGGTTGTGCCTCTAAGGCACCTCAACACATGCTTTATTGCTTTCCAATATAACTTGGTAGGCTTCAACATGGCTTGAATCAATCAATTAACTACATAGCATATGTCGGGCCTTGTGTTCACCAAATACATCAAGGATCCCACAAGTTGTCTATAGATGATAGCATCTACTACCTCTCCTGAAGGAGTACTCTGCTTCCTCCAACTTGTAGCTCGTGGTGTGTCCATAGGCTTACAGTTCTCCATGTAAAATATCTAAAGTATTTGAAACACATACTTTCGTTGACTCACAAATAGCTTACCATCACCCTTCCATACTTCTAGCCCGAGGATGTAATGCATCAATCCAATGCCCTTCATCTCAAATTCTCTTGTACGATTCTCTTCGCAAGAGCAGATCAATTGTTCATCCCCTATAAGTATCAAGTCATCAACATACAATACTAAGATAAGCAACTTTTCATCTACCAAAATGTGTTAGATATTGGCATATGCTTCACTATTGGTGAATTTGAATCCATTGAGATATGTGCCAATTTGAGTGTGCCATGCTCAAGGTGCCTGTTTGAGACCATAAAATGCTCTCTTAAGTCTACACACATGTGTCTCCTTGTCTTATGTCCCAAATCCCTCAAACTTCTCTATTTAAATTTCTTCCTCAACGACATCATTGAGAAAGGCAGACTTCGCATCTATCTAATGGATCTTCTACCCCATTTGTGCATCCAATGCTAGATTGGTTTTGATCGAGGAATATATTGCCACTGGTGCAAATGTTTCCTCATAGTCAACTCCCTCTACCTATGAGAATCCATTGGACACAAATATGGCCTTGTACTTCTTGATGATCCCATCAATTGCATGCTTCACTTTGTAGATCCACCTAAAACCAACCACTCACTTATTCTTTGGCTCGGTACCACCTCCCATACAGTATTCTTCATGATGGATTCATACTCCTCCACCATGGTATCAACCCATACTAGTTGAGAAATTTATTCTTCAAATGAAGAAGAATCTAACTTAATGAGTTTTTCCATGAGATCCATATACCCAGTGTACCTTTCTGGTGACCACCTCCACTTGCACTGATGTAGGAGCTCTCATGCATCCTATACCAATCTATGAGATTCTCTGGTTCTCTTCCTCCCCTCTCTGGAATATTCTGATTAAGTGGGTGCCTCCACTTAGCCTCATGTATGCTTCTTTGCATGTGGCTTCTCCACAACCTCGTAAAGGTCTACATGAGGCTCCTCCTTTGGAGCTAGAAGCTCCTCCCATGGTGGGATACTTATCTCTTTCTCTAGAGAGAATCTCATAGCCTTCTCCTCATCAAATTTCACATCTCACCTCACTACTCTCACCCTGAGTGAGGTAAAATACACTCAGTAATTATGCAGTGTCTCTATGTATCCTAGAAAGACTCCCATCTCAATTGTAGGCTCAAGTTTCTTCCTACTATCCTTGGGGAGATGAAAGTATAAAGTAGCTCCAAAATTTCTGAAATGAGATACATTTTGCTTCCTCCTATAGAAAGCTTCTTCAGGTGTGATAATTCCAAGTATTCTATGAGGGCTCTTGTTTTGAAAATAAACTACGGTGTTGCATGCTTCTGCCCATAGATGTAATGGCAGCCCTTGAACATGCAGCATGGCACTTGTTGCTCCCATTATGCTTATATGCTTTCTTTCAGTCACCCCATTTTGATGTGGGTTATGGAGTGCTATCAGTTCTCATCTAATACCTTCTTTAGCGCAAAACTCCTTGAAGGTGTTAGATACATATTCTCCTCCATTATCACTTATCAGGACTTTCAATTTCTGATCAGTCTCATTTTCAACCAATGATTTAAATTCAATAAATTTTGAGAAAACTTCATCCTTCTTCCGCATGAAGAAGATCCAACATTTTCTAGAAAAGTCATCAACCAAAATATAGAATACTTGTGTTTTGTTGTAGATGTTGTAGAAAATTGTAACACCCTCCTCCCACATCTACCCAAGTAACTGGCCAACCGGGGTAAACATGTGATGAGAGGCTACTATGATTGGATTCAACCTCCTAGGTGACCTTAAGGAAATGGAATCAACGGAAACACATCATACAGACCTTCCACATTAGCTACAGGACCCTTGAGAACCATCCCAACACTTATGGTAACCAATCCCTGGGTCCCACTGAGGTTTTATGCCTCTTTCCCTCTAGATGCTCCCATGTTATGGGCCTGAAAACATCCATGACGGTCTGGATGCTCTCATTATAAGGCATGCCAGTGTCCAGGGACTATTTTACTGAGTGTTGTGCCAACGTCCTCAAGATTTGAGCCACTTCTTCAGGCCCAGAGATCAAGTCACTGTCAAGAATGGAATTACACCTTCAAAATAGAAATATAACAAGGAAACAATGAGCCAAATGAAAATAATTGAACAAGCCTTGACTGGACCCCTGCTAGCCATGATAGGCATTTCGTCAAACATATCATGAATATGTAATCTACAGGTGTAAAAAACATATCTAAGCATGGGGATCTCATACTTAGCTAAGAACCACTAAGAAGCATTGATGTGTCAACACATTAGATGCCATTTCATCCATTAGGTCATAGATACATGACTCATTCATTCACAAGTAAAAACATGATGAGAGCCATACATAGCCACTGTCATAAAACATATACACAAACAACATAATAACAACAAAAATACCAAGGAAATCACAACCATATAATCCACATATAAACCAATATACTACTCATAGAGATAAAAGGAGAAATAACCTCATATTGATGATGCAAAATCCAAACCTGGGATGGGACTTCCACGTTCCACCCAACCTTAGAATGGTTGAGGCAAATATAACTTTAGTTATTCACCCCCATGCCATATTCCAAGCATGAATATGGGATCTCATAGAACAAATCAATCCAAAGCAATCCAGGGCTTCCAGAGGTCAACCACCTCAAACCATCAAACAGTGATTCCACCTCACGATCGAACATCACAAAACCATCATCAGATTGGTCATTATCCAAGCTTTTCAGGGCTCTAGAGTGTTTGTTCCAACTAAGGCTTCCAGGACTAGTAACTCGACCATAGTTGTCATCGGGCTTCCTAATCATTTGTCCAACTAGGGCTTCAAGGACTAGTAACTCAACCCACCAAGAGATTCTAGAGCATTTGTCCAACCAAGACTTC
>APFE030543357.1:0-12311 GCA_000404065.3 Pinus taeda
TGAATATAATGTAAATAGATAAATAAGTAATATGAACAGTCATCGGGAGATGAAGTGAACAGTCTCTCCCTCATGTATATAATGAAGACCTACTTGAAGGAATAAAACACGTGAATCAATTTTGGTTGAGGAGTTACAAACCTCATGCTCCAAATATTTTTATTTTCCCTCTTTTCCAAGCCAAATTTAAATACCACTAATATGCATCTAACTAGTGGAATTTATTCTCCTAAAAAGATAGCGAGTTGGTTGTATATCCACAAATTTCATACTCTTTGCTTTTCATTGCCATCATTCTTATTTCTTCAATGCACTTAGGAATACATGATATATAAATGAGGATTTTCTAGAATTATGAGCCATTAAATCCTCATTTTATGGTAGCATTAAATATAATGTTTCTTCTTAATATACCACCTCCATCAAGTCATGTCAGAATGATAATGGGAAGTTAATAACTCATGGAATATATTTAATAGGTGTGCCAATAAGTAATTCACATAGTACAATATCAAGCACCTCTTTTTATCTTGATGATTAGACTATTTTAAATAAGCTTTCAATTAGCCTTGAAAGGGGAAAAGAGCATGATTTCCACTAAGTATGGAATAAAGGAAACTAGGTGCCATATATGGCATATTGTGTATGAATATTTGTCATGTGTGAGGTATTGTTTATGTGGAGAAAAGGTTGTGTGCAACATTGAACTATGTTGAGGATAAGTTGTGTAGGGGGAGTGGATTTGCAAAGAGAGAAGAGTGCAGAGAGTTGGGTTATGTATTTTTCACACACAAATGATTGTGTATAAGAGTGTGTGAATTCATTTGTAGAAAGAAGTATGGCTATGGTATATAGTACAAAGTGATGGTGGTGGGTACACAAAAATATGTCAACATGTAGAAATCAAACCCATAGAAATTAGACTTCATATGGACTAGGCTCAAGCCTTTTGAAAATTACTACTTGAACAGGCTCTCAACTTGTAATCAATATGATGACTAAAACAATCCATGGCACTGCACCAACTAAAATATCTAGTAACTGGCATATAGAATGTAGCTTGGATTAGGTGGCCACTTTCCTCCATTCAATCCTTATGGTTATCACATCACATGTCATATAATATGAAAATAAGATTGTAGACCTTCTTGCTAATGAAGGTTACAAAGATTATGCATCACTCCTTAGCCACACATGGCACTCCCTCCCTACTTACCCTCTCAAAAAATATTAATCTTATTTATCAATGAAAGATATTTCTTCCTCGAATATGGTGAAAAGATTATGAGAAGTGCAAAAGAACATGGCTTCCATCCCACCATGTACACATGGTTGAAGAAGGAGCCATACAACATCCCCCATACCATTGTCATGTTTTGAATTCCCTGCATTAAGTATAAAATGATTTAATACATCCACGAGGAAAGTTCATTGTGGTTTTAGTATCGCGTTAATGCTCAAGATTTAGTGGATTTTTATCATGTTAATGATGTGTGGATTTGGACATTGGCAACTACATAGTGTCTATCTCTGGTGAGTTCTCCCATGAATTATGGTCATTTCAAATTGGGATGGACATTGATTTTACAAGGTGGAATATTGCAAAATGAGGGAGTGATTATACTATAATAGCAAGGAGGTTAGGGTGGTGCATTATATATTCTCATGGCATTGTTCCGCTCCATGCAATTTTCTCTCATTTAGGTTCTTTTCTTGGCTTATTTTTTAAAACATTATGTTCTTATATTTTTCCCTTATTTGTTTGCCTCTTTATCCAACTTGTCCATTGGGAATTGGTACTTATGCACCTCTTCCTCTCTAGGTATTTCCTTTGGTCTATTCTTTAATGTCTAAACCTTCTTGACATGAAAATATTGCATCCCATTTGTAGTCCTTCTAACCTATTCACTATGTTGAATATAAGCCTTCTAGTCTCATATCATTCTTGGTCTCTTGCTTTGGGTTCCAAATTTACAACCAACACTGGTTTTTAAAATCTCTATCCCTTCCATCCATTAGTGCTCTCTTTGGCTTGGGTTCTAAGACCATCTATTGGCCCCTGTTCATGATATTGCACTAGACATGCAACCTTGGTGGAATGGGGCATCTTATTTAAAGGAACAAGTTGTTGATGTTTGTAGCATTGGAAATTATTCAACACAGGGTAAGTGTCTATCATGTAGGAGAGAATCCCTTTTCACTTCTTGTTTGAGAGGAGCAAGTATTATGATTTAGTTCGTAAGTTTTAACATAAGAAAGCAACAAATTTAATCTATTTATTAATATCAATTATTGGGCTAAATTTTCTAATAATAAATAATTCAATTATTTAAGTGACTTAGAGCTAATCTCCACCATTGATCTATGTGGGTCAGTATTTAATACTAGCCTTGACCACTTTGGAGGTTAGGAATTTGGCTCAATGAGAAATTACAAAAGATCCTAATAAAGGATGAGTACATAACACTATGATTGAGAAAATAAATTTCTTGATGAGTGAGAAGCTTGAGTGATTGAAGACAAGAAGAAAGTGTGCAAAACGGGATTTTTGAAAGGGAAATGAGATGAGGATGAAAATTCAAAGAGAGGGTCTAAGATCTTCAACGAGGAGGCCAAGTTTTATATCCAGGCCAAAATTTGTGAGTAAGGGTGAGTTTCCAACCATGGCCACATGGAGAAAGGGAGGAGGTTGAGCTTCTAGCTAGGGGGAAAGTTTTCCAAGTGTGCAAGTTATACAACCAAAGGTCGAAAAATTTCACAAGTAGAAGCTAAGTTTTGTTAGGGTTGAATTTATCTAAGAAAGCCAAAAAAATTCTAGGATGAGAATCCAATGGGCCATTTAAAGGTTCAAATATTTGTTGCAATTGCTATGTATTTCTTTGTGGGTCATGTAACCTAAATTTCTAGATAAAATAATGTGAAGGAAAATTTGATTGGGAAGATTTATGTGTTGTTTGTGACTAATTTTTCTAAATATTGTCAAACAGAAATTTATTTTAAGAAGGTAAAAATACCAATGTTTATTATTAGCCATTTGGAAAATTGGTATACTAGTTAAAAAAAATTGGGTATAAAATAATTTCCATGTGAAATGGATTAAATATGGTGTTTGGAATTTAACATGGTATCAAAGAAACTTTAAGCTTTGTGAAGAGGGAAATCAATAGCACATGGATTTACAATAACACATTTTATTTTTAACTAAGGGATTTATGGTTGAGCGATTAATCTAGGAGAAATACTTCTAGCAAGTTGAGATATGAAGACCATAAAAAAGGGGAAACAAATTTTAGTCAATTTAAGGGTGGAATAGCCCTAATTCTCATGGATAACAATCTACAGGAGTTTCTATAAAGTCATTACACCTCACATATGCTATATTATTGGTTGTTAATTATTTGAAGGATGTGAAAGCCAAACACATCATCATGGATGCAATGAAGGATCATGTCATCCCTCACATTTCAAGGAAGAAGATTTCCAATGAGATGTGGATTGCTTCTATTAGTTTGTACTAGATTGATAACGAAAACCAAAAATGGTGTTCATGGAAAAGTTAAGGAATACCTATTTGACTAGTCATGCACATTGCCATCATATCTCACTAGGATTCAACAAATTCAAAATGATCTTGGAGCTAATGGGGTAGCATGTCAGATGAGGAGCTTGTAAGGATAGCCTTGAATAGCTTTACAAAAAACAAGATATCATTTTGATATATGTTCTAGCACAAAATAAACTAGTTGATTGGGTAGAATATGGGATGAATTCACTCAAAAGAAAACCTTAGAGGAGTCATTTCCTAGCAAACAACAAAAGTGTGGGGATGAGGAGAACCTTGAACATTCTAGTTAAGCAAGGAAGGGTAATGAAAAGACCAAATAAAACGCATAAGGAGGATCTACTTCACATGCTAACAAGAATAGGGACATGGGAAAAGTGAAATGCTTTTCATATCACAAATATATGCACTTTCCAAGTCAATGTTCAAACAAGAATAAGGGAAAGGGAAAGGAACATATTGGAGCATCTGCGTAGATGAAAGATTTGGCCACCAATAATGAGAAGGAATTATCATTGGTGTCTTGCCTTTTTCACATCATTACACATGGGGTGTGGTTCATGGGTAGTGGAGCATCTCATCACATGAAAATATTTTCAAATATTTTCACCAATATGGTAAAGGCGTTGTAGAGGGAGAGCGAACCATACATTTTCAGTTGTATTCTAGGAGTTCAATGGAGGTGAATGAGGTGATGTATGTATTGGTTATAGAGGACAAGGGTTTTGAGGTTAACTTTACAGGTGGATAAGTGCTTGTTAGGCCTATGGGATATGATGTTATCTCAATGAGAGTGATTTGAGATAGAGACAATTACGTGATAGTGGCAACCCAAATTAATATAATCCCTAGAACATGATAGTGGCAACCTATCTGAGCTATGGAATAGGAGGATGGGTCACTTTCACTTTAGAACTTTACCATTGTTTCTATAGATGGTCAATGGTATTATGGAGTTCAATGTAGAGTAGGATGGAGTGTGAAAGGGATGTGTGCTTGGAAATTATGCGAAGGATACTTTTTCAAGAAACAAGAGTAGGTCCAAAGGTGTGTTGGGTTTGATACATTTAGATACAGGTGGTACTTTGTTAGTGGAGTATGTGATAGATATACTTTCTGAAGCCCAAGAGTAAGGCCTTTAGTGAGTTTCAAGAACTTAATGAACTTATGTAAAACTAGATAGGGATGAAGATCATGATCCGAAGGTCAAATAATGGGGTGAGTACACCTCCATAGCACTTATCTCAATGGAGGTTAAGTGTATGGATACAATTATTGTGAATTGTGATGATATATGGCTTCACAAAATTCTCATAGGTTTATTTAATCTTAAGATGGGGCTCTCCATGATTCATTTTGATAATAAAGAGTATAGTGCTTCATGACAGGTCCAAACACATAGAGATCAAGTACCACTTCATTAGAGGTGGGGGTCTATAAGGGTGTTGTGAGGTTTCTATACATAACTACATATTAGCACATTCTAAAAATTATCATGAAGCCCCTGGTGAACATGAAGTTTTTTTCAATAGGGATAAGTTGGGGGTGGTGGAGAGTCCTTTCCTTGCTAGGAGGGAGTGTTTATTTTTGTAGTATCAGAAGGTGTGTAGAAATTTGAGTAAGCTTCAGAGCCTTGAGAGCCAAGACAACCTATGAAAGGTGGTTGGAAAGAGAGAATCTTATGTAGGATAAGGTTGAGTAGGCTTGAGACCTGTGGTTGGGCTGAGAGGGATGAGAGAGCCTGTGGAGGGCTAAGAGGTCTTGTTCACACCAAGAGGGCCAAGAGGGTCCATTGACAACAAAGAGGTTCGAGAAGACTTATTGACAAGAAAGAGTGCTCAGAGGGCCAATTGTTAGAAAAGAGGGTCAATATGGCTTGTGGTGAGCAAGAGCACAATTATGTGTCAGGGAACAAGACATTGGGAGAGAGATTATCAGGTAAGAAAGAGAAATACATGAGTAATGTTGCAAGTTTTCTATGAATAAGATACATAGTTGTGTAAGGTTTGAGGAAAGTGCATGAAGCAACAAAGGAGATCTAGATTAGCATATTGAGGATGAAGCTAGGCCTTGATATGCTAGATGAGATGTAGGGTAATTATTTATTCCTAATAAGGAAGTCTATGTAGGTTCTAAGAAGAATTTAATGAATAATTGTTGATCGAGAAAAACTTATGTGCAATATATTACTATGCATGTTGTGTAATATATGTAATATAGAGTAGATGTGAAGATGTAATGTAAGTATGCAAACAATTTAAATGTTGGCTTGATTAAAAAATAGAAAAAAATTAAAAGTTAACAGTTAAAAAGTGATATTGTGCAAACATTTAAATGTTGGTTCAATTAATAATAATAACAAAGTGATAAAAATAATAAAATTCAATTTGTTATATTTTGATTTTGTGAATAGGCTTTGTTACAATACCATGGGCCAATACCATGTCTTATCAATATGGCATGCCCCAAAACCATAACCTATTTCACAACTAAAATATTTTATAACAATATGACAATATTCTTAACCATGGATATTTACCCTGATTTTATGGTGGATATTATGAACTTGTACTTTAATTAGGATTTGCTACAACACCATGGGCCAATACCATGACTTACCAATACCACATGCCCAGAAAACATAACTTATTTCACAATCAAAATATTTTAGAAAAATATGAAAATATTCCTAACCATGGATATTCACCCCCACTTTACCATGGATATTATTAACTTATAAATAGACTTTGTTACAACACCATGGACCAATACCATGGCTTATCAATACCACATTGCCCAAAAAAACATAACTTATTTCACGATCAAAATATTTTATAACAATATGACAAAATCCTTAATCATGTATATTCACCCCGCTTTGTCATTAATATTATGAACTTGGTAATATGCTTCGTTATAAGAGCATATGGACTAATGCCATGGCTAGGAAGAGAGGAGAGGAGATAGAGATGGAGGGGAGAGAGAGAGAGGGAGACACAATGCCTCCTTTGACATACATTTCCTTGATTTTTTTATGGTCCTTATCAAGCTAACCCTTCTTTTTGTGGTATAGGGGTAGTTCTTTTCTTGGCTCAAAACCACATCATCTAGGTTAGATATGCTTATGACAGGGCCACCAAAAACAAGGCTACATTCTTGGGGCTATGGAAAATCCTTGAGGTAGCAAAGAAACAAAAAAAATCACGTTTTTGGTGACTCTCTTGGTAATGAAATGGAAAAGAAACATATTCAAGTGAAAAATCTAAAAGTATCTCTCTTATTACAGTTTATTGACTAATCTTTACAAGATTTCTAGTGACTCTTCTATTCACACATTTTTCTCTAGTCCTTACAAGATTTCTAATGACTCTTCTTTCACACAGTTTTCGTGAAATGAGCAAGGATGCTTACAGTTTGTTTAAGAGGGCCACGAAGCTACATCCCAACACATTTAGTATATTTATTATATGAAGGACCATAGATGGGGTGACCCAGACTATTGATATGCATATATGAACATTGGTTTGCCTTTTTCCAAAATATTTGTACATAAAATGACAATACAGGTAAATCAAAATCCATAAAACTGAAAGGAGATGTCTAAAATAACAATATCAAATAACCAAATTGGCATCCAAGACTATGATTTCATCACTACTCTAGTTTCCCAAGTGATAAAGCAACACATTTCTCCAACTATTTACAAAAATAAACATTATGAAATAAAAATCTTTAAATACAAAATTAGATAATAGTAATAAAGCATCAATTTACATTGCTTAGTATGTATGCTTCCATTGACATAACATTTTCTTGGTTTTTTTTATGGTCCTTGTCAAGCTAACCCTTCTTTTTGTAGTATAAGGGTAGTCTTTTTCTTGGCTCAAAACCTCTCTCGGTAATGAAATGGAAAAGAAACAGATTCAAGTGGAAAATCTAAAAATATCTCTCTTATTACAGATTATTGACTAGTCTTTACAAGTTTTGTAGTAACTCTTCTTTTCACACATTTTCCCTGAAATGAGCAGGAATGCTTACAATTTGTTTAAGACAGCTACAAAGCTACAACCCAACACATTTCAGGAATAGATGAGGTGACCTCTAAACCTATTAATATACATATATGAACATTGTTCTAACTTTTTCTAAAATATTTACACATAAAATAACAATACGCAGAGAAGACGCAGTTCACTTCATGTCAACTTCAGTACTATTTTATTTAGAATATGCGACACAGCTAGCTCGCTAACACGTCGTTACTGTAACATTATCTAACGTGCTGGTTTCTTCTCTTTGTTGTATTCTTCTGGACAGGGCGGCTACTCAAGGGGAGTTGGCGCCATCCTAACTCGTGCATTGCATTCTCTGACTCCACTTTGCTGCAAGAAGATTGAGAGTCCATCTTACTATAAATAATTAATAAAAAGATTATGCATGATCTAAAGCTGCTCTGGGCATGATTTTTTCCGTTAGAAAAAAACGCAAGACAAAACTATTAAGAAAAGCAAAAATATATATTGCAGAGCAAAGAAATTTAGAACAACCTGCATGTATCTAGGAGAGCTACAGGGTTTAGGAAGTAATCAACAGAAAAACCTTCAGAGGGCGGCAAGTCGTTTTCAATATCATCAAGATTCTTACGACTCTTATCAAGAAAAAGAGAGTCAGTGCACTCAAATTTTGGGTCGGCAAGTCCCAATAGTTGTTGTATGTTCATGCTGAACATAGACTGGTCTTTGTGCAGTTGACATAAACTTCTGATCTCGTTCAGTTCCTCGTCATCGTCCATTATCATAGCCCAGTCTGCTTCAGGAGCTGATGGACTATGCCCAGAATCGGCTCTTTCAGGATTGGAGCTGTCCGCTGCACTATGCCCCGAGGGTTCATAGCTTTCCTGCATGATTATGTCCCAAAACTCAGCATCCGAATACTGTTCAGAGTTTTTCCTCAGTACCTCCCAGGGATCCATAACGCAGATCAGAATGAGGACTATGAAACTCGATTTCTTCAGTTGAAAATATGCCAAAGTTAAAAATATGCCGAACTAAATAATAAGGGCCATCAACACCCAATCAGTTTCGATTGGCTTGTAATGCTATGATATCTAGAAATGAGGAAGCCAATCCCTTTAAATAGAAATTACAGAATGCCCGCTCTCTCTAAAATGTCGGCCTTTTAGCTTCAAACCATGTAGGTTGATGCTGAGCGTGTTTCTCCCATGGTTCAAGAATGAGAACGAGATAAATTCTGTTTAGTTAGTCAATACGAAAATTTGAATCTGGTATTTAGGGGAAAAAGGAGGGATTTGGTAAAGGTAAAATAAAATAAAAAATAAAGTTAAATTTAGTAAAAAATTTGAATTTGTATAAAAGAAGACGTTAAATGTAGTGGGAATTATGGTAGTGAATGGGTAATTTGTTGGAGTAATTTTGCAAAGGTAATAATTTACTTTTGGAGCATTATTACAATTAGTTAAACATGTTTTTTGGAATTGGAGCTTTATCATAACGGGCTAAACATATTTATTGGAATTGGAGCCTTGTGGCAACGGGCCAAATATGTTTATTGGAATTGGAGCCTTATTGGAGTAATTTTGCAAAGGTAATAATTTTCTCTTGGAGTGTTAATAATTTACGGAGTCGTTTACCGAGGCGGAGGAATTGCCTCGATGGCCAAAAGCTGCCGGAATCTAGGCAAAAAAATTTCAAAAAATCTTATAGAAACACGTGTAAAACACCTAAAATTTTGAAATTTAACAATTGTAACTTGGATTTACAAAAATCCTTGCCAAATTTTCTCTAAATATGACTGGAATTTCAATAACTTTCCGGGCACTTCCTCCGACTAATTAGACTACGGCATAATTCACTCTTGGAGCATTATTACAATCGGCCGAACATGTTTTTTGGAATTGGAGCTTTATCACAACGGGCTAAACATGTTTATTGAAATTGGAGCCTTATAGCAATGGGTCAAACATGTTTATCGGAATTGGAGCCTTATCCCAACGAGCAAACATGTTTAATGGAATTGGAGCCTTATCGCAAAGAGCCAAACATGTTTGTTGGAATTAAACCTGGGTGGAGGGGAAAACAAAAAAAAACTAATAAGGGAAAAAACTCAATAAATATAATAGGAAATTTGAATTAATATAAAAGAAAAATAAAGAAAAAGAAAAATCTGGATAAATGTCATCATCTCCTCTTCTAGTCTTATCATAATGGGCCAAACATCTCTCTTGGAATTGAATCTCGGTAGGTGAGAAAACAAACCCTAGTCACAATGAAACAAAGATGTCCATTGAAATTTGAAATTGACCCTCGGTGGATGGGAGAACAAACCACGGTCTTAATCACAGGAGGCAAGCAAATTCTAAGACCTTCGAATTGAACCTTTCAACCCAATGAATTGATTGTGGGTTTGTGTCCAATGAATTGATTCCATGAGAAAGGCCCAACTTATGGTCCAATGATTTGTTTATGGGAAAATGGGCCCACCTAATGATTTGACTACTAAAGCCTTCTAATTTAAATTTACTAACTTATAAATAAATAAATATAGACAATAAAATATATAACAGTTAAATAATTTTTAAATTCAAATTCAAATTCATATCATTTTTATCTGCTATCTTGAAATACTTTAAATGTAAAAATAATAATATTAGCGATTGAACTTTGTTAATATTATTTTGAACTTTGTTAATATTATTTTTTTATAAATTTCAGTCATTTCATATTAAGAAATATAAATCTATAATTTATTAAGGTAGTGGATAGAGATTATTATAAATAATATTCACATATGAATATAAGTATGTAGTAGATCACATTGTTTGTTTGTGGGATATGAGATTTAACTTATTAAGATGATTTGATTGTTAATGTTTATTGAGGTATATATATACTTACTCCTATAGAATTGAATCTATGACCACAAAGAAACAAATACATGCTCTTTACTATTAGGCCCACTTATAATTCTTTCCTAAAGCATGTTAAACATCTTCCTAATATATCTTTAAATAAAATATTCCCTATTACATCCTTCCAATAAGCGGTTATTTTTATTAAATTCCCATAGTACTTATAAATCCACACTACTTCATATATAAACTCCTATACCTTTAATATATTGATTTTAATTTTCATAATTTAAAAGTCCTTTTATAAATAAATATAATAAAATATTGGTTAACCATTTAAAAATCTCCTTTAATATAATCAATCAAAGTCAATATGCATATCATTTATAATTTATTATTATTCAAAATTAATTATAAGTTCATGATAAATAAAATTTTATCTTATTACAGATATTATTTTCATATTTAATCATATAATAATCATAAGAATATAAATAATACTAAATTTTATCATAAATTTCTATTTTACATTTCTAAATCCTAACCATTTAAGTGTATGTAACATCTCTTAGGTTACCTTATGATATTCCTCTATAAATGCTCTTTTTTTTTTTTGAAATATTAATTCCTCCTTGTGTGTTTTCTTTTAGTAAAGTTAGATCTGACATGTATCTCTAGTTTGTATCTCTAGTTTTAGTAAACTTAGATCTGACATGTATCTCTAGTCATGTCTCATACACTACATAAGGGTTTGATTTGAATATCCAAACCACATTATTCATATTGTCATTAAATTTGAGGTGAGAGAAGCTCAAATGCTTGACTCAAGATTACTCAATTCAACTATGATACCTATGTTTTATGATTTCATAACTTATCTTTCAAGACATTGAATTTTACTTGCTATGGTTAGACAAGATGATTACTATTCCAAAGAGGGAGCCTAGGGATGCTTCATTGTAGGCTAAGGAGAGGAGGTAATTTATCTTTGGACAAACCCCTCTCTCACATTCCTTACACTCAACACGATAATGAACATAGCTACTCGACTTTTCGTGCTCATCTCCTTCCATGGTTATAATTCGTGTTGGCTACATATGGCTTCTTTCTAGTAGTCATTATTTTTTCTTATCATTGTTAAAAGTCTGCTACAATTCATGGTTGTAATATTTGGGAGAGGGTTAAGACCCTAGGAACCCCATTATCTGTAACATTATTTGAACAATTTCCTCTCATGTTTTAATGGAAAGACATTGATATTTAATATCTCTCTGGGTATTTTATTTATTGGTTTTTTTCCTTTTGAAAATTCTTTGCTGTGATAGGTTATGGGTATTAACCCATAACCCTGTGGTTTAGCAATTTTTACTGTAAAATCTATGCATAGTGCTCTAAATATATGAAGTTTCTAATGTGATGTGTATAACTAGATTGACATTAATACTCTTTAATTTGGGGTTTTCTCTTCATGAGTTTTGGTATTTTTCTACTGTGGATAATTTGTGGGTTGGACTTTAGACAACCTTGATCCTAATTTATTTTTCGTATCACATTGTTTCCATTATCCATCATAGATTGAGTCTTAGTCACACATTTTAGGTAATTTTACTTTTGTTTGGTTTTGAGAGTTTAGTTTCACTTTGTTTTCCCTCACTACCATTTCTCACTATCAGTCGATAGAACATGGCCTAGAGTAGTCCACTCTTATAAGGGATCTCTTTCCTTGGGTTTGTGCCTTGCATAATTTACCGAGCATGCTCAGACGCCCTTCAGGGTCTCGATTTCCTATAGGTGATATTGTAATTCCCTTTTTTTCTTGTTTATGACTAGTCCCTTACCTTTCTTATTTAGGTCATATATATAAGTCAATTTTATGTTATG
>APFE030543359.1:1321-26041 GCA_000404065.3 Pinus taeda
AGGTCAGCAAGCTCATTTTATTACTTGCAAATCAACAGTAAAATAGATCTGTTAGTGTATAATAGATTGAGGCTCTAATAATAGAAATCTGGTTCTTACACATGGTATCAGAGTGGGTTAAACCTCTAGGGCCTATGGACCCTTATTTTGGCTTCCTTCTCAAATTGTTAATTTAATTTACCTCCTCTTTCATACTCTAATTATTTTACGCTGAAAAGCCCCTCCCTGGACGCCTATATTGAAAGCTAACAGGAATTTGCAGTGCAGACCGGGACATATTTCCGGCATGCTCAATTGCATTATGCCTCTTCAACTCTACTTCAGAGGCAAAGACAACAAACTTTTTTCCTTGCAATCATCATTTTCACATAGGAAATGTTCTTGACTAAAGTGTGCCTCTAAATCACTGTAATTCTGATAATACGCAAAGTGCTCAGGGTGCCTTCTTTGGCATATGTGGCAAGTATAACACATCTGAAAGATTCTCTGCACGCTGTAACAATGACATCCACGCACTAAAAATCACATCGAATACATGCGTTTCCTAGAAAAGGAAAAGACTTACAGCTTAAATGTAAGTAAGCGACAGAGAAACTGGATTAAACAACCTCATTCTTCGCTTTAATTTACTAATTTCGATGGATGAGAGACAGGCGATGAAAGAGGAAGATCCCTCACAGATTGTTCGGGGCTTTCTGTAAGTTAGTATATAAGGATTGACTCAGGGATTTTGCTTCGCTTTACAAGTCAATCTGTGAGAGCCCACCGATCTAGTCGCACGTAGTAGGAAGAAAAGGGATTTTTTCCATGGGCCCCTGACCTTTCGCTAATAAATTCCTTCACGCGTTTTTCTTTGATATACCAAGTCAGTCTTCCTTTGAATATCCAACACTCTGCATTCAGTCACTACTGTGTAATGCCACCTCTTCCTCTTCCCAACAAACACACCGATGATACGCGCTCCCGACATTTCAAATTTCAGATATATATACACAACTATATTGTTCTCCATCTCTTGAAATCAGGGCCTGCGTTTCCTTCTATTTCCTGAGCTCAGTTTCAGTTCAGTAATTTGCCAAGCTCTGTTCATAGCCTGCATTTTTTGCGGCTCTTATCATGAGCTGTTGAAGTACAATTATTCTTCAACAGCAGAATAATTATTACAGTTACATCATCATGATACTTTCTCCTTCAGCCAAAATAGATATATTTTGTGGCTCCTCCTTCATTAGTCTCCACTTGTTTCAATACCAATGTTATGAAGTCAAACAAAGCGGTCAAGGTTCAACCATTAGCAAAAGCTCTAACTGAAGAACTCATAGAACACCTACCGTGAGGCAAATCACATGAACTTAGTGCCATGCGGAAAGAGTTATTTTTGCTGACAAAACTAACCTCCCTAGGAGTCTAAGACTCTCTAGTGACAAACAAGACAATTAAGAGCAATCCTTCTCTAAACATACATTATTCTATGAGAAACCAAGTGTTTTTCGATCCTACCTCAAGTCCAATGCTTGTTGCAGTAGTCCAGCCTCGTCGATCCAAATGAGCTCCTCCTTCACTTTGAAACCTCCATACACTAACAATCAAACGATTACATAACACCTGAATATTCCATAAAACAAAGCATATTCAACATATAGACCAAGGAGTTTATGAAATAATTCATTAACAACAAATCATTGAGAAGAATGGACTTATTTGTATTAAGGAAACAAAAGGAACCATTACAACCTGAGCCTTGGTGTTGTGCAAGTTCTCCCAGGGTCCAGCAAGAGTTTTCTTCTACTTTGACAAGCTCACCCACTTCCAAATGCAACAAGAAAGGATGGTGATCTCTCCTCACAAGTCAACAATGGAAGTCCTAATTCCAGCAGCATTTACCCTTTGGATTGTTCAGCTTTCAACCTCCCCTCCTCTGGCCCAATGCCTGTATTTATAGTATTCTAGAGGAAGTTATTCAGTTCCAACATCAATGGGATACTCCCTCTTTTGGATGGGGTAGCTCCTCTCTTGATGGGATAAGTTCCTCTATCATAGGAGTGCATGAACCATCTGGAGGCGCTCAATAACGTCAAACACTCTTCTAGAAAGGTCTAGAAGTGACCACAAGTAACTTTTTTAAGATGAAACTCGCGCCTTTTGACCTTTACAGGAGTACGCACCCATCCCTTGACTTACAGAGCGTACAAGTACACAGGTACAATGAGCTTGGGATGCGTACATGCAGGCAAGGTAGAGGGAACCTGCGTACCCAGAGATAAACATGATTTTTAATGACTTTCTCTCTTTTTTGAAGTTTGACATGGAGAGCAAAGGTATAAGGCTTGACAAGGAGGATAATATGACTATTGATGGAGCCATATTAACTACAGATTGTCATGGTGACAAATTTCAGTGTAACAGATTAGAATCCATGGAATAATCCTGGTGCAATACGATGCCTGCACCATTACATCCATTGTCAGCGCAACCTGAAAAATGGTTGCCGAAATTTAATCTAGATGCAGGAATACAAGCCGATGAACATATTAACAACTTCATGTTGGCAGTTAACTGAAAAGGAGTGACAGAGGAAGATGTTGTTGTTAGGCTTTTCCCTTATACCTTACAAGGATCTATTGGGTCTTGGTATGTTTCCTTGCCCTCAGGATCCATTACAAGTTGGAACATTTTTCAAGAACAATTCTTGACTAAATATGGTGATGAGAGATCTCTAGCAATGTTAATCAATGATCTCTGGAATCTTAGGATAGAATCTAAAGAACCTATAAAGGAGTTCAATTCACGATTTAATAAACTCTTGAATAAGATTCTAACTGCCTCTAAACCTAGCGAGTAAATCAGAAGCGAATGGTACATAACAACTTTACCTTAAAATATGGCTATTTTTGTAGATAGAGCTGCAAAACCAACTCTAGCTGAAAACATGAAAGAGGCACTTGTTGTAGAGAAACGCGTTATTGCTTTAGAAAAGAAGGCTGCTCTTGAAGACAGAAAATCCAAAAAAGTTTCTTTCAAAGATGATTCAAAGAAGAAAATGCCTAAAGACCCATATGATATGGAGGGTCTCCAAAAAGTTCTCAAGACTATGTCAAACGAAATGGTAGAAATCAAGAAGCAAGTAGCTGAGATTCAACAAAAAGGCCATTTAGAAATTTTAAAAAACCTGAATCAAAACCACCAAATGCTATATCCAATGCAGACTCAGATCCCGAAGAGGAAGAAACAATTTTATCATCTAAAGAACCTGAAGAAGAAGAGGCTGTAGAATTTCATGGGATGTGGGAATTTATTTTGCCTAATTTCGATATAGAAAATGAACAGGAAGCTTTCCCTGTAACTACCAGGAGTAAGGGTACTCCTGAACCTGTTCAAATAACTCAGAAGAAAAGGAATGCAGGTACTATTGCTACCAAAGAAAAGATTCCCACAAAGAAATCTACAACGATACCATCCCAAAATCAGCGATCAGCTTCAAATCCACCTCCAACATCTAAAACATTAGTAGTTACAGATTCTATGGACTACAACATTATTGAAGACATGAAGAAAACAAAGGCAAATATCACTATGTTTGAGCTTAGTAAACTTGAACATCGACAAAAACTGTGTCTTAAGGAGTTAGATGATGTACCTTCTTCTCCTCTTCCCAATGTTGTATTGTCCAAAGCTGCTAATGAGATAGGTAAACCACCTCATGGTAGACTAGAAGCTACTAATGCTATTTTAATTGGGGATAGATCCAATTCCCATACTCCTCCTTTTATCTTAACCTACGAGGTCTATAATAGAAATCTACACAACTATTTGATTGACTCAAGGGCTTCCTCTAATATAATGACAGCTTCAGTTTGTTCTAAACTGAACATCGAACCCCAAAAGTCTGCAATTCATATTGTCCAGTTGGATAAAACTAAGGTCCAGGTTTTAGGAGAAATCAACTTAGTTACTATTAGGTTATCAACTGATCCAAGAGTGGTTCAGAGAATTGATATTTTAATCACTGATATACCTGAATTCTATGGCTTGATTTTGAGTAGAGACTGGTTTGAGAAACTTCATGGTTATATTTCCACTGATTGGTCTCATATGTGGTTGCCTTATAAAGGAAAGCCAAATCAGATCAAGATTGATTGGGAGAAACACATGACCCATACTGTTACTGAATTCAGCCAAGAAAATCAACCAATAGCATTCAATAACAATATTTTGGGGAATTACTCATCTGAATCATTCTTTGGCAATTTTACTGCTCAACCATCACCTTTCTCAGTTAATAATTTCACATCTCAAATCGAATTTTTTCACAAACAGATACATCAAGATGTGTTAAAATTGCTGAGGAAACTGTAAATAAAACTATAAATAAATCTTTGTTTTGGTCATTATATTTTGATGGGTCTAAATCTAGTGAAGGTGCAGGAGCAGGATGTATTTTAGTTAGTCCTGAGGGAGAAAAGACCATGTTATCATGCAGATTGGAATTTGAATGTACAAACAATACAACTGAATATGAAGCCTTAATTCAAGGACTCTACAAAGCAATTGGTCTTAAAATTCAATATTTGAAAGTGTTCGGTGACTCAGAAATTGTTATAAAACAAGTTAGGAATACAATTCATTGCCTTTCTAGTCACCTTAAACACTATCAGTATTTGGTACAGGACCTTATATCTCATTTTTTAGCATTCAATATTTCTCCCATCCCTAGATCACAGAATGCAGCAGTAGATTTACTAGCTAATGTTGCTTCCAAGCTCCTTCCATCTGAAGATTACAACCTAGACAGATTCTCATTAGATTTAATTTTTAGACCATCAATTCCCGATAATGTCAGTAATTGGCGAGTGTTCAATCACGATGGAGACATTTTAAATTTCTTAACTTCTGACAAGTCCTATGATGATAAAATTGTTGATAAAAGCGACCATGACCTTCAAATGAAGGAAAAGCTTGAAGAAAACTCAATACCTAAACCAGTGGTCAAGCTTGAAGATCTTTATGACATCAAAGACAGGTTTAAACAGGTTACTAATTCAAAACTCCAAAGTTCTACTTTGAGATTTGAATTGATAAACCTTGGTATGAGCATAATCTGCAAAACATCAATTTTGGATTAGGACTCTCATCAGAAGAAAGAATTGCATTCATTAAATTATTACATAAATATAAAAATGTCTTCGCTTGGAAATATGATGATTTGAAAACATACGATACATCCATCATTCAACATACTATTCCAATGCTTTCTTAACAAAAACCAGTACAACAGAAGTTAAGGAAGATTCATCCTAACTTAGAGAGTCAAATAAAAGTTGAATTAAACAAACTCTTGAAAGCTAAGATAATCTTTCATGTTAGACATTCAAACTGGGTGTCCAATATGGTGCCAGTAAGGAAGAAAAATGGCGACATTAGAATTTGTATCGATTTCAGAAATTTTAACAAAGCAAGACAAAAGGATAACTTCCCTTTACCTACCATGGAGCAGACACTCCATTCAGTAGCTGGTTCTGAATTAATGTCCTTTTCAGATGGTTTTTCAGTGTATAACCAAATTTTGGTACACCCTGATGACAGACTCAAAACTACTTTTAGAACCAAGTGGGGAACTTATGCCTACCAAAAAATGCCTTTTGGACTTATCAATGTTGGAGCTACATTCCAAAGAGCGATGGACATAACATTCAAAGGATTGATCAATAAATTAGTAGTTGTCTATTTAGATGATATTACTGTATTCTCCAAAAAAAGATCAAATCATTTACGCGATTTGAAACAAATCTTTGAACGCTGCAAAAGGTATGGTATCTCACTCAATCCAAAGAAGTCATTTTTTGCTCTTAATCAAGGTAAGCTCTTGGGCTTCATTATTTCAAAGAATGGCATTTATATTGATCCAGATAGAATCAAAGAGATTTCTGATTCCATTCCCTCACAATAAAAAATCCATGCAATCATTTTTAGATCAAATTAACTTTGTAAAAAGATTTGTTCGATATTTCTCTCAGATTGTTTTTCCATTACAAACCATGACCAAGAAAAATTCAGTGTTTAAATGGGGGCCTGTAGAAAAAGAGGCATTTGATTCCATCAAACAATCAATCATAAACGCCCCTGCTTTAAGCACTCCTAATTTTTCAAATCATTTCATGTTATATACCCTTGCATTTGATTCATCTTATGTAGTAGTGCTGACACAAATTATCGATCAAAACTTGGAAGCACCAATCTCATTTTATAGCTCAAACCTTCAAGGTGCTAAACTTAATTATTCAAAAGTTGAAAAGCAAGCCTTTGTTGTGTACAAAGCCATTAAACACTACAGACCCTTTCTCTTAAATGCTCACACAAAAGTTATAGTCCCTTTTTTGGTAGTAAGACAATTACTATTTCAAAGGGAATTAGGAGAAAAGAGAGCAAATTGGGTCACAACATTACAAGAATATGACTTGGAAATTAAACCAGCAAAGATTGTCAAAGGCCAAGGTTTTTGCAGGTTGTTAGCAAGAGCATCCAATATTCAGGAACCTGAAGGTACAAAAGATACAGAAGAAATAAATAAGATAAGTATCACTGATCCTGAATCTCAATATGCAAATTTGAGTTTCTATTTGAAAAATGGATATGCTCCTTCTAATCTTTCCTATAAAAACAAACGTGCCATAATATTGAAAGCAAAAAAATTCATAATTGTAGATGATGCATTATTTGGACAAAATTATGATTCAATTTTGTTAAGATGCTTAGAAAAACCTGAAGCGCAAAAGGTCTTACAGGAGCTACATGATGGACCAACAGGGGGACATTTTGGAGCTGATACAATAGCTCACAAAATCATTCATGTTGGATATTACTGGCCCACCTTATTCAAAGATACTCATGAATATGTAAGGAAATGCCAAAGTTTCCAAACCACTAGTGGAAGACAAAGGAAGCCCACTTTCCCTTTGCAACTAGTCAACATTGAACAACCTTTTGAACAATGGGGATTGGACATCATTGGAGAAATCACTCCACATTCATCCAAACAGCATAGGTATATCCTTATAGCTACCGATTACTTTACTAAGTGGGTTGAAGCAATTCCTTTGAAGACAACAAACTCTGAGGCAATCATTGAATTCATAGATCAATTCATTATTACTAGGTTTGGTGTCCCAAACACTCTTATTTTTGATAATGCATCTTATTTCTCTAGAAATTCTATATTTGAGTTTGCTATCAAAAGGGGATTTAAATTGAAGCATTCTGCGAACTATTACCCTCAACGTAATGATTTAGCAGAATCCACCAATAAAAATATTATCAAAATCATTAAGAGAACTATTGAGCAGAATCATAAAAACTAGCATAAATCTTTGATATTTGGACTATGGGCTGACCAAATAACACAGAAGGCCTCCATAGGCACTTCTCCATTTAATCTAGTGTATGGAAAGGAAGTTTTTATACCAGTAAACTTAGTACTTTCATCACTAGCTTTAGTGCAGTTTATTGAAGAAAGTCCCTAATCTTCTATTCAACTAAGACATGATTAGATCCTGAAATTAGAAGAAAAAAGGGAGAAAGCCCGAATTATACATGCAAAACATCATTAAATTATTAAGTCATCATTTGATGCAACTTCAACCGGCTCAAGACATTTACAAGTTGGTGATCTAGTTTTGAAGTGGGTCAAAGCCCATGAGGATAAAGGAAAACATACCAAGTTCTAGAAAATGTGGCTTCGACCATTCCAGATCAGCGAGAAGATAGGTCCTTCTACATTTATATTGCAAGATCTATTAGGAAAGAGAGATTCTCTTCCTATCAATGGTCTTATCTTGAAAAAATTCTTCAATTGAGGAGGCAACCCTTTCTCCCTTTGTAAATATTCAATTTTCAGCAGAATTTATGTGAATAACTTATTTTGTTTAAAAACCTAGGAAAATAAAGTTGTGAAAAGCCTCCCATTGGTCTTTGCTATATTGAAAAAAGTTACTCAAAAGAAAATAGTTTTGATATTTACTTTTAAGAAATGGAAGCCTTAAAGGAAAAAGAAAATTCTAGGAAATTAGGTATAATTGGATTATGAAAACCCCATTTTATTTTTGTGAAAACTTTTCAAAGCTTAGAAATACTGTAAATCATTTTAAAGTTTTAGAAGCTTGAAAACAAGTATCAATACAAAACAGAAACTAATTCAATCTTAGCATCTTCAACTCTCACCCTGTCATCCATATTCTCTTAAGGAGAAAATTGTTCATCCCATCCATTAAAGTTTATAATTACTCAGAGTGGAATTCTAAAATATATTTGATGTAAAAGACAAGAGGTCTTACTACAAGCCTACTTACCATGATCATAGGGGAATAGTTCCACTGACATTACCAATACTACATACCAAAACAGGGTAATGGCTTATAATTATAAGACAAGGGGTCTCATCATGAGCCAACTTGTTCAGTTAAATTACAACCAGTGAATGGCATTGTCAACAGTGGGCCACCAAACCAGGACAATGGTTTTTTATCTCACAAAATAAGGGAAAAAGAAAAAAAGTAATACAAAAAATATGGAAACCTATCTTTTGGATTCATTCTTTTTAATTATACTCTGAAATGGATGGAATAATGAATGGTCAAATGGTTAAAAGGTAACCTTGTCGAGACTATAAACGTTTGCTGGCAGTAGAGGCTCTACCTATGACAAAGGAGTCATTATAAAAGCTAAGTTGGGAAAGTTCTTTGTTTTATCATTATCAACCAATTAAGGTCTATTTAAAGCTTAGAATGTATTTAATTTTAAGAAAAGAAGAAAACAACAAAAATAGTTAACATTACTTTCACAATCTATGATTATCTAGTTATATTAGATTTTATCTATCAGTTAAGATTTTCAAATTAAGAAAGTTCAAGTATTATATTACTTTCTCAGAGTTAACTATTTCTCTCAGTGAATCGCCAATTGTTGTGCTGTACAACAACCCCCCATTTCATAATTTTTTTTATACAAAATCATAATATGAAATGGGTCCCTTTTAAAATAAACTTAGATGTGTAAATAAATTAGTATTATCCCATCATAAGAAAAACCCTTATCAAAAGGCTTACTGTAAATGAAAATTTTTAAAAGCCTTTTGAATAGAAATAAAGTGTGGCTTTAAAATATTATAAAATTCTTCGTTATTGTGATAAAGCTATCGCAAGATCGCATATCGTAATAACAAAGGAAGCATGCCCAATGATACATTCATTCTCTCCGATTCGAAAAGCATATCGCAATCGGATATCGGAAAAGGTAAATGCCAAAGCAACAATGTAATAGAGCCTCTCAATTTCTCCGATGCGATAAAGCGCATCGCCATCGGCAACCGGCTATAACAAGTCAACACATGATGGAAGGTAGAATCGAATCCTCCGATGTGATAAAGCATATCGCAATCGACGATCGGCGAAATCGCATTGACATAGTAATAAAACCCGAATCCATTCCCCAATTGCGATACATTAATGAGGCGCATATCTCAAGAACATATTTAAAAGGTTTGCATGCATTGTATCACCTTTCGGTGATCAGAGATGTTTAAAACAAACATTAAAGCCTTTCCTTTCACGTTACGGATCACCGATTTGCGAATTATCACTGATTATCCATCAGAGAAATCTAAGCCACACTTGAATGAATCATTCAGCATATAAATGACATGGTGGACATTTAAAACCTCCTTTACCATGATTGACAGGTTAAATGGCTAATCAATGAAGTAGTTAAGGGTAGATCTTTTCTTTAGGTTTTATCCATGACAATCTTACTATAATATATTATCACCTGTTGATCGACGTAACTCTTTTCCATTATCATATTGATCTATAGTAGCGTTTCTCTGTATCACGGTTTTTCCAATCGCTTGTGCAGAACTCCGCTGAAATTAGAAATTTGAAACAAATGGAATGAAATCAAAGAAATCTACAGAAGAGGCTCCTACAACAGCAGTGCAGCCATCCATGGATCCCGGACCAAGCAAAAAGGGGTTAATCTCAGACACTACGTGCCTCGGTCTTGGAAATACTAGCTAGGAGAGCATCTACAATCTAATAGAACCAGAGGAGCCTGAGGAAATATCAGAAGAAGCCACAATTGACTCAAGTAAAAAAATCATAAGCATCCCTCAAAGATTTAGCTTGTTCATATTTGCACAGAATAGTAGCACGAGAAAAAATCCTCCCATATACTGATGTAGTGAGATGGTTGGTAGATGAAATTCCAGTTTCGAATAGAAAATTTTGCACAGTTGACGGGAGGATATTTGGCTCATTCCAACCTGATGATCTAAGGAAAATGTATCACTTACCTGAGCCTAAAAAGCGGTACAACAAAGCCTTCCTTGAAAAATTTGCAAATGAAAACGAGTCAGAATCGGCCCCGCTTAAGCAGTGGAGACATAATCATCATCAAGTAAGTACTCTGTGGACTCATTGGCTTCTCCTTACTATTATGCCGGGGCTATGATGTGTAGAATGTGGGGAATACATGACTCTGCTAAGTTCACCATTGAAATCATCCCTTTAATGGAGGCAGCAGTCAATAGTTATTTGATGGATTGGGCAAACATTTTGTCTGACAAATTAGCCACAACAATTCTCAAATTCAGATCAAATTCACGTAAAACTACCAGGACCATTCCCCCTTTTTATTACAGTGCTTATATTATGGATACTCTTTGTTTTAACTTTGAATATCCAGTACTCGGATGGAGTTGGACTCCCCAAGACCCTAAGCCAATCCATATTTATCATCAAATGTTATGGAAGGCTCACTACAAATATCATTTGTACAAAATTTGCAATGGTTTTATGTTCCCTGTCTACTATGCTATTTTTGATAAGCCTGCCCCCAGGATTTCTGAAGAAGCAGGGATCAACTTGACTGCAGTAGCTAATTGGTTTGGAGAAGACAAATTCACTTATATAAGGCTTTTTGGTAGCCTTACAAAACCCCATGTCCTTCCCCTGTATGTGCCCGATAAGCTATTAGCTCGGGAATTGGCCTACCAGATAACAACAGAAGGGACATCCAAAACCCTTAGAAATTCCAAGAAATAGGTATGGCCTACATTTCCTTTAAGATGCAGTGTTTTCACTCTCCATGATTACAAACATGTAGAAAAGGAGACAGAAAAAATAAAAATGCTCAATCTAGCAACAATTCCCAATAGACAATATGATCCAAGAAAAGTTGCCTATAATGTTCTTGAACAAGCCAAACTGGCAAAGTTTGATCATGAAAAGGATGACTTTGATGACTTATTTTCCTCATTAGAATCATTGTTTCAGGTAAAAACGTTGGCCAAGATCAAGTATCAAGATGAAGGGCTGGAAGTGTTTAATAGGCTTAGAGAACAGAGGTTGCAAACTCTGCCTCTAGACTTATTAGCCACCACCCCAGCAATCTAGTCAAGCAAGCCTGAACAACAAACTGTTGACAAATCTCCTGCTGTGGAAAAAATTCCTGACAAAGGTAAAGTGCCAGAACAGGAAAAAGAACAGGGAAAAGACAGTGAACACATAGATATAGATACTCGGATTGATCCCAAGCTCCTTAAAGAATGGCAACAGTTCAATTCCATTATAAGCAATCCTGAGAATTCACAGGGTTTTAGCAAGCCCGAAGTGACAATTGGTCACAAGACAACAACAAATACGGTTCCAATTGAAGGAACCAACGGCCTACCCATAAGTCAAGAAGTGGAGATAATTCCTAAAGATCCATCACATGAAATCATTTTGCATATAGAAGAAATACCACCTTTAGATGTCTTCTACAACCCTAAGCATAAGGATGTAGTAAAAAGACAAAGGAAAAAGAGAAGGATTGATCAATACTCCCTTTTACCTGCACAAATAGAGATGGCTAATGTGGTATAGAAATAAGAATTCAATCCTTTCAAAGGCCTCACAAAACTCTCTCAATATTCCAGTACCGGCAGCCACTATGGATAAAGCATCAGAAGTGAGCAATTTACTCAAGGAAAAACACCAGACAATTGTTTCAATGGAGGCACAGGTATCTGAAAGATAGCAGAGAATAGAGCAATTAGAAGAGCAGTTAGCAGCACAGCAGTAAGTAAACAACCAACTAAACGAGCAATTGCTCAAGGAGAAGCAGAAGACAGACCAAAGTGCAGTACAGAAACAAAAGGAGTTACCCTTAGCATTGGATAAGCTAAAGACAATGAATGAAAAAATGAGAAAAACAAAAGATGAGAAAATCGCTTAACTATCAGAACAAATAGAAAAGTTCAAGAGTTTTCCTCAACTAGCAGAGTTCAGATCTGAAGCTCTCCAGATCAATAAGGCATTGATTAAATAGTTAAATTTACTATGTCATGATATTTCCCTTGTTGAGCCCCTCTGTGAGATTTCTTCATCAATGATTGACAAATCAGTTGACGCAAGACAGAATTTGGAATTGGCCGATGAGACATTAACAAACTTTCTTGCCTGGCAAGAAACCAGTGAAGGGCAAGCTGCAAATCTGCCTTAAATTTTAGAATCACACAAGGAAATTCTTTTCTTAGAATGGCAACCACAATTGATGAAAGCAAAAAGGGAAACTTCAAGATGTAGATCAGCAACCGGTAATTTGATTGAGTTAATTAATGATACTCTTTATCTGTCTAATCTAATTTCACAGTGTACTCCAGGTAAACTACCATCAACCAAAGCATTGGAACAATCATGCAAACAGGATTTAGAACAGAAGGAGAGATTAATAGCAGGCATCCAAAGTTTAACTTGGGACACCTTTTGGTTCTTCCTAGCTAAACCATATAGTCAAAGGGCAGCACTGAAATGCTTAACCGATGCGATTTGTTACATGATTTCCAAAATTCATGATGCCACGTATTTAGCCCAACTGCATTCACGTATGAGTCACCCTTCAGAATTGCAACCAATGCTTGCTATCTGCCAGCTCAAGCCAAAGGATGATTTCCCGAAATATTGAATCATTCTATCGACTGTAAGCAGGCCTATTTCAAGGAGATTTTCATGATTTAGTTATACCACCTAATAACATTTTTATTTCATAATCAGTTAGCTTAGATAGTATTTATAAACCCTTTCATGTCTTTAGAAAGGGTCCTTAATTTTTATATAAAACTTGGATCAAGAAGTCACACTATTGTGCTTCTGATATATTTTTTTTAAGACTGGGCCTATATTCTGAATTTTAATGAAGAATACTTTGATGAGATATGCACTACTACTTTTGGTGAGAGTATTTCTAAGTTAGAAGACGGAATTTGAATGCAATTGATATCGGGAGGGATCCAAATTACATATGGTACTATTATCTATGTCTTTGCACCATTCTTTTATATGAATCAACATTTATTCAATCTTGCTATCATAAGATATATGTATGTGTTTTAACAGCAGTCCTTATACTTATCACTATTGAATGTCTAAGGAATGTTATTCTTTCAATCATATTTATGTCAATGATATATGAAGAATAATGTAATAATGTTTTAATGATTACTTTGTTCAACTACTTGAACAAAGTAATTATCATATAAATGAATGTCTTTGTTTATCAATGGAGTCATCTATATGCCTATTTGTAGATAAAGATCATCAAAAGTTGCACTAAAGTGGCAATATCCTGGGATAGATTAGTTTTTTATAATTTTGCATTGTAGAATAAATCATCCATCCATTATCATTAGATAATAGAAAATCAACCACTGATCCATCCTATTTACAAATCATTGGGAAACTGGTCCCATTATATCCAGTCAGAGCCACCATACCAAACGGAAAAGGAGTTGCCTTTAAGGTCCGGACCGGGCGGTTTTCCCCGATGTTGATGCAGCGATTTTTGAGGCATAAACACCTCCCTGTTGGGTTAGAAACATCCTCTGATACTGAAGCTTCCTCTGCCACTGACGAGTGCTCCTTCTATGACCTCTGAGTTGCTACAACACTCCATGCATCTCGCACTATTGCACATCTCTCTGTGCCATCCTGCACTGTGCAACACTCCTATGCCTCTTGCGTTGTTGCAGCCTGCTAGCTCAGCACTGTCTTGTGACTCCTGCACTGTAGCTCCTCTACCACTCCATCCACATCTATCTCTACCCACTCAGCCAGTCCTACTACTACTCATTGGGGCTTCCATAGCAAGGTCTAATCAAAGAGGCTGGGTATGTCAAGGATCCTACCCCTATTTTAGCTTTCTAAAGACTGTCAATCCACATCGCCCCACCTCCTACTAGGAGGTATGGATGCATGTGACCCTCTACCCACTTAGCTCGAAATTTCCCCCTACCAGAGGTATCTACATGAGCAGATGCCTCCACTCAGTCTCCTCACGGCTTCTCCAGTTGTGGCTGCTCCACAACCTCCTGGAGTTGCTTCACCAATTGTGTCTCCTCCACAATTGTCTGAGACTTCTTCTAGCGGTGCATGTTGAGAGGTAATGTACTCTCCCTCTCAACCAACAAGTCTCCAACAGTTGCCTTGCTCCTCAAGGATTTGTATGCATCTTGAACCTCAAGAGCATATAGGTTCTTGACTCGTGAACCGATCTGCTTCACCTGTCTCGTGGTGATGTGTCTAAGGAAAACCTTTCCCTTATTGAAGACTACATCATAGCTTTTGTCTTCCAGCATTGCAATCGATACCAATTTTTTCTTTAGTCTTGGCACATACTTCACATCTCTCAAGGTAATGTGAGCTCCATGCTCCCTCTAAAAAACAATTGTGCCTACTCCTGAGACACTATACTTTTCATCATTAGCCATCGTTATGAGTATCTGGAGTTCTTTCTCCTCCAAGGTACTGAACAAACTCTTATCGCTGGTCATGTGGAATGAATCTCTATTGTCAAGAAACCAACCACATCCCACCATGGATGAAACCATGCATGCGAAGAGGGTGAAATCCAAATCGAATTGTGAGGTCAATGCCTCACCTTCAGATCCTCCCTTGGATCCCATCTTGAATCTCTTCAATGGAAAATTTGTTGCAAAATGACCCACCTCATGAAAATGAAAGCATCGCACTTTCGATTTGTCAAACTTCTTCCCACCATGGGAAGAAATCGATTTGGGATGAGAATCCTTCCCCTCCCCTTTCTTTGCCTTACTCGTTAAGGCACAGTTTTCTTCATCCTCCTTGGATGAAAAATCATCTCTGGTGCGTCCTCTTATCTACTCTTCCATTAGATCCGACTAAAGTTGTTCCCAATCTAGCAGTTTCTCTCTTCCATTTATTGAGCCTTGGTAGCTATTCTAGCTCTTAGTAAGACCATGGAGAGCAATACTCACCATTTCATCATCGGCTGTCGTGATCCCTACACTTCCAAGCTCATCCCTGCAGGTGGTGAGCTTGTTCAGATACGTAGAGGTCGTGTCGCCCTTTTCACGCTTGATTTTCCGAAGCTTGTCTTTCAACACTAGCTTCCTCATATTACTGCTATTATGATATAGATCTTTCAATGTTTTCCACATTGAAAATGGTGTCTCGTTCCCATGGAGGCTCGAGAAAATGTGGTCTCAAACTCTGTCTAGGAGGATTCTCCTCGCTCTAGCCACACATTTCTTCCATTCCACCAATTCTGTAGCATTAGCCGCTGCTGGCTTGGGGACTTATTGATCAATGAAGTCCTTTAGACCTATTGTCCTCTAATATTGCTTCCATGTGATCCTTTCAGGATATATAATTCGAGTTTCCATCAAGGGCATACTCGATTCTTAAACCGTTGAACGCCATTTGTGAAATTTGAGATGTGATAAGAATTCGAATTCTATAATCAAGAACTTCAAACTTCGAACTTCTCCCTTATTTTTATATTGTTCTTCACTTTGATCACATTTTCTCTAATAAACTTGGCTTTGATACCATGTAGAACTTTTTCTACAAAACTTGGCTCTGATACCATGTAGAATTTCCCATTGTAGATCACTTGATAATGCAGTATACTAAAGCAAAATACAAGATCTACTTTTATGATCAAACTTTGTGGAAGCTTAATCAATTTGAGCTAGACCAATCAGAACACATATAATAGAGAAGAAGAAACCATACACATGAAACACAGAAGAATACTCTGGCGAAAGCCTCAGCTAAAAACCCCTATCTTTGTATTATCATACAAGTGGAAATATGTCCAGATTACACAAAGCTTTAGCTCACAAGCTATCTAGCTCTCAGTACAATCCCTCTACTGCTCATAGACAATCAAAGGCTTTGTAAAAACCTTCTCCTTTGCCCTCCAAGCCTCATATTTCCTTGTGCAGTTTCTCCTGGGGTCCAATGCTCCCAACTGTGTGAATTCACCTCCCACATTGCTAACTAAACTCAGAAGTAACTGTGCAATACTGAAGGAGATAATTCCTTCTACATGGATGAGTTTCCTATATAGGAAAATTCCTCAAATTGATAGTACAGTATCCCTTCCTCTGATCTCAACTGGGTCTCTGACTGAACTAACATGCATGAGTTATTTATGAGAGAATATTCAGTTATAGCAGTTACATGCATGCATGCTAACTGAACTCACAATTAGTTCCTCCAATTGTTCGGAACTAATTTAACTAGACTTAACTCAGTTAACTAAGCTAACTAATTATAGCTGAAATACAACTCATCCTTATCTCCTTAATTAAGGGATACCTTCCTTAATCAAAGGGATAACTGTTGCATCTCTTCACAAAGACTTCATGTTTGATTTTCTCCAACTAATTAACTCAAGATGAATTAATTAATTATTTTTCAAACAGATGCTGAGACCAAATTCGAATTTTAATTCAGGGACTAATTAAAATTGGAATCTATCTCGAAATACTATTTATAGCAAAGCTATTTTTAGTATTTCCATTTTTCATTCCTTGTTGCTATGTCCAACACTGGTCCCTGAAATGTTATTTATAGCAATGCTATTTATATCATTTCTTGTTGTCATTTTCAACAGTAAGGTTGTTGTAACTAATGTTGATTCAAAATGGAAGTGTGAAGTCATATTTGCAGACTTCATCATTGGAATACCAAAGAAAACAAGGCAACCTGATGCAATCATGGTGGTGGAAGATAAGATATTTCACTTCACTCCTACAAAATCCACTTGCAAAGCAATTGACATTGCTAATATTTTCATGAAAGAAAAATTTGTATTGCATTGGATGCCCAAAACCATCATATTATATAGAGATTCTAAATTTACCTCAAATTTTTGGAAGGACTTATTTGTAAGTATTGAGACTCAATTGACTTTCAAAAATGCCTATCATTCTCAGATAAATGAACAGATAGAGAGAGTAAATAAGGTGCTAGAATATATGTTAAGAATGTATATCATGCATTAGTCTAAGAAGTGTGAAGAGTACTTATCCTTGGTCAAAATTTCCCATAAAAATAGCTATCGGGAGCCACTGAAAAGAGTATTTTTAAGGCCTTATATGGTGCAATTCACTCATGATGAGACGACATCAATATGAAAACTCCCTAGTCTAAGATGATGCATTGTTATCCATGAACTGAGCCCAAGACAAGTGATAGGCTGGGAGAGAGGGCTTAGTAACTGCACATTGTGTAGTTCCAGGTGACAGGGAGAGGGCTTTATCACTGAGACTGCAGAGAGCGTAGCTTAGGCTTGACCAAGGAACTTTTCAGCATAGTCCCCACTGGGGATAAAAATTGTGCAATGGCCATTGGGAGTCAAAATTGCACAGTTCAAGCCAGCAGTGGCTGATGTGGGATGAGGCCATGAGGGGTTAGTTCTTCCTAGTTTTCAAAGGCAAGGATGATTGGGCAACAAAGAGGCTTGGAGTACAAATCTATGTAGTTATTTAGGGCAGTGAGCTCCGGTTGAGAGAAGGTCACTAGAAGACACATATGCACAGTTATGGAGGCCAAGGGAGATAGGGCTCTCTACACACTACAAGTTTTCAGTAAGCAAAGGAAAAGCTTGAGGACTGAATGTATGAAGTGTGCAGTTCAAGGTAGACTGGGAGGCACAAATGAGCAATTTTGGGAGTCAAGGAAGGTTGATGGGCTCTGAAATTGTGCAATACAACTACCCTGGAAGACAATGACTGCGCATTGTACAGTTCTAGGCAACAAGGTCACATAAATGAGGGTTGTGACTGCACATTGCATAGCTCAGTCAGGGCCTAGTGAAGCTGAGTTTCTCGCCAGGAAGATTTTCCGAAAGTGGCTAAGTGCGGGAGGAAGATAGAATTATGATGAAATTGAACTATGATCACAGACTTAGCATTCTTTGACAACACGACAACATAGACCAGTAGGACAAAAAAAAGAAGCATTACTCTCTGTGTGGCTATATTAGGTCAATATGTGACAAGTGCAACACTTGAGATAGACTTTAGGACAACTGTGATGACACTTGTGCGACATTGCTCAAGACTTTGTATGTGAGAGTGAAAAGTGTTTACATGGCTAGGACAACTTGTATACATAGAGGTCGACCTTCGAAACCACTAGAGAAGGCTTTCAAACATGTCATAACAATAAAAAATGCCAAGAGATGAAAGTTCATCCAACAAGAAAAAGGGAGAAAAACACTTAGAGAAAACACATGGAATGAATTTCAATGTTTGTGACCATACATGTCATTGAAGACATAATGATATGAAAATGATAAGTAGTCCTTCATTCTACACTAAGAGGTGTATTTCAACTTCATGAAAGATGTGCTTTGTTTTTCGTACCTACCCTCCAAAGGGTTATGAATAAGATGGATTCTTCACGCGATCTCGATTTTCTATCATACCCTGGGTTCCTTTGTCTTCATATATAATGATTTTATTTTCTCCTCAACTCCTTAAGTGGCAATTAGCATGTACTATCATGTACTCCTTCTTCATCTCCTTCATAATCATCTTTCCATAGCCTAGTAGAATTCCTGTATCTGTAATCCACTCATGGAAAGATGACATCAGTCTGATAAACCCCTAGTCTAAGATGTTGCATGATAAATGATTGATTGAGCTGAAACGTGTATTAGGATAGGGGGAAAGGCTGAGTGATTGGGCTCAATTGAGGGATATGACTGCACATTACCCATTGAGGGAAAAATTTGTGCAGTTTCCACTAAGGGAAAATTTTGCGCAGTGCTCACTTAGGGAAAAAATTGCAGAATTCAAGTAGGAAGTGGTTGTTGTGGGATGATGCCCTGAAGGAAAATCTGTGCAGTTTTTAGAGGCAAGGGGGACTGGGCAGCAGAGAGGCCTGGAGGACAAATCTACATAGTTCTTGAGGGAAATAAGCTTTAGCTGAGGGAAGGTCACTGGAGGTAGCCTCTGTGAAGTTTTAGATTCCAAGGGATGTTGGTCTTTCTGTGCATTACGCAGTTCTAGTATGAAAGGAAAAATATTGAGGGTTGCATATGCAAAGTGTGCAGTTTAGGAAGGTTGGATGAAGCTATATTGCTAGGAATCCTCGGAAATTTGACTAAGTGTGGGATCAGTGGAACCGATGTGAACAGTGATAGAACTTGACTATGACCACACACTTGGACACTTAGTGATACAACATAGATCATCCAAAACATATGAAAACATACTTCGCTTAATGAAACAACCTTTGTGGAAGCTTACAACAAGTGTGGCTTTGATGATATACTTTGAGAGGATAATGATGACACTTGTGTAATAGTGCGTGAAACTTTGAAAATGAGTGTGAAACATGTCTATGTGATGAGAATAACTCATTTTAAAAAAGATTTCCCCTTGAAGCAAAAAAAATATTCCCTTTGCATGACAAGCAATAACTCCCATTCCCAAAGATGACACTTTTTGTATAAAGATAAAAGCGTGAACGACTCTTGAGATTGAAGAAGAGAGCTTGAAATCATCATATTACCAATAAGTGACTAAGGAATAACCAATCATAAGATCCATAATAGGCTCCAAAATTTGAATGTAGGCCAAAATTTTGGAGAGTTTTGCAACCACTGCAACATGCTTCATTATTAAATGAGTAATCATAGGGTGTCATAAAAAAATTGGGTCGTCATGAGTTAGTCACCTAAGCCCAAAGGTCAAGTTACATAAAAACAATCATGAAAATTATTGGGCATGTATTTGTAGGTGTTTGAGTCATTTTAGATGTCATTTCATGAGTGGTCATGATCTCATCCAAAGTAAAACAGTCAAAATGATAGGTTGTTGTGCTTTCCACAAGTTGTCGTGCATTCATCATCATAATTTCAAATCAAGTTTTTCGCTATCAACTCCACTCCATGCCACTTTGGGAGGTTATTCATACTTCTCCCTTCATCCTGCAACGCTGAGTTCTTGTTCATTCAAATTAAAGGCTTATGGTTTGATTGTGCTACATTTTTGCGTAAAGCAGGTAGAGGCATTTCATTTCCACACAACGCTACATTTCTCACAAATCAATGGTCAAATTTCTTTCACAGGTGATAAATCGAGCATATATTTATTCCTTGATCATGAATGAATTCTCAATTGCATGCATGAGCTAACCAAAATCATTGGAAACCTACAAAAAATAACTAATTTCTCCATCGCTGCACTTTTCTTAATTTGTTGCGCTTTCTCCTAATTGTTTCGCTTCCACAAATTCCTGTATCCTCTACATTTATTGTGGCCAAGATCATTTTTTCCTCTGTAGAGCTTCCAATTGCAAGGTATGTCATATGTTTAAACTAAATTCAAGCCTCCCACCCTAAGTATGTGTACTTAAGAAGTGTTTTAAAATCCATTTGCTTGTGTGTAGCGATTCGGGCACTGTGCCTGCCCCTTGGAATTCTCTGCCACTAGTTTGAAACATTTGTAAGTTGTTTAAGGTTTTTTCTGACGAAAATTTGTCTTGATTAGGTTTTTTTTTAAATCTTTCTTCTTAAATCATTATCATAGGTTTATCTTGAAGAGTATTTCTTGTCATTACCTTTACAATGTTACACAAAACAAGTTTTCCTTAAACCCTAGACTATTCATTGCTACAAACAATATCATGTCGACTCCAGAGGAAAATACGCACAACGGATGGGCTATTGTCCATTTTGAGCCACAAGAAGTCACATTTATTAATGCAGACCCAACCATCAGACTGGATTTTGAGCAAGTGGGGTGTATGAGGTTTTGTGAGAAAATTCAAGGGTTCATCTATAATTGAATAAGGAGTTTGCCAAAAGCTTTGATGGATTAAAATCTAAGATTGGAACACTTACCTTTCCAGTTACACAGGTCACCATAAAAGCTACAACAAATATCCCTCCCTAGGGATAACAATGGTTCAAAGTCATGCCCCTTGATATTAATCATCACAGATGTTTTTTGAAGCCTGAGTATAGAGACAACGAGTATGGGTCTGTTGTGCCAAAGGAGTATTTGTTAGAAAATCATAGCAAGCTTCTCCAAGCTATTCAAAGGTACTTCACATGTGAGGGAAGGTTTGGACAAGTCTATCAATACCAATTTAGGCTCTTAATGAATTTCATTGGAAAGAACCCTTTGAAGTTACCCTTTTATCTTTTTATTAGTCTCTATAAGATGAATGATAAGGTAAATGGAAAACAAAGCTAATTGGAGCCTAGTATATTTCATCTTTCTCTAATCAAGTTGTTGGTTTTAGAGGAGATAAGTAAAAGAAATATATCATGGAAAACATTTGTTGATTCTTCAAAATTAGTGGATGATTTCGTAACTATTCCCTTGATTAAGAAGAAACACCCTTAGTAGTTGTAAATGAAATTAAATCATTACCTGGAATATTAGTAAAGAATCCCTCATCTACCATGAAATCTACTAGAAAGAAGAAAGGAAAGAGAATACAATTTTCTCCAGAGGTGGTAGCGGCCCCTAAGAAACCTCTCACTAGGTCTACTGCCAAAAGGCTGCCCTTGGAGCAATGTTGGCTTATGGGCATTTGACCCAAGTTCAACGTTAGGTAACCAAAAAAAACACTACACTATTGGCCCTTTTGGCATCAGCTCGCAGAGCATGGACTGAAGTCTCACTCGAAGTAGTATGGGGGGATGCTAGGACCAAGTTTCTGCACCCTTGAGATGGTTTTGATGTCGATTTATTCCAACTATACCTACCTTCGCGCTTTGTCCCACCCTTCAGTACCTTCGTGAAGTGTTACAATCGGCTTTCGTGTAGCCCTAACCAGGGGCTGAAGTCCTTTCACGCTGCTAGGGCAACGAATTGCACTCTTTCCCAGCTAGAATAAGTATATTACTTATTTTATTGACATATCTTAATTATCTTCGTGTAAATAGATATTCTAACTTGCGTTCTCTTAACTAATACAATTATACACATTCGTGCATCATAGATGTTGGAAATAATACTGAGAGAGGGGCTAAATCAATATTATTAAGTCAAATATTCCTTTTTCAAAATCAAATGATATACTCTACTTCAGTTAATTAAACCCGCGTATATACGCAACTATGCATAAGGAAACCAGCGTATACAAACCAAACTTTTAATTTACTATATCTTTCTGATGATGATTGTTAATCTGTGTTTCAGGATCAAATAACCAGTAACCAGAAACAGTAAAACAGAGCAGAAAGACAATCACACGCAAGAACACAAGATATAAGGTGGAAACCCAATGTGGGTGAAAACCACCTGTTGCAATTCGTCTCTATCTTCTTTTAATTAGAAACTTCTTTTACAATGTACTGGTGCAGTCCTTTACCAGTACGCAGGCTGCAACCTGCAAAGAGCTACAACCCTCTCTCGTTTTCCAGCTTCTCCTGGAAGGGAGCTACAACCCCCTTTAGCTCTTGCACTAGCCAAGATACTTGTACGTAGGTGCTGGCCTATAGAAGGCTACAACCTTCTCTTTCTTCCAGGGACCACGTTTCATAAATTTTCATACTGGATCCATGAACGTCAATGAAGAATTAAAACTCCTTTCCACCAGTTAGATCTGAATCAAGTAGATACTTCTATGACAGCTGTACCCAAAACATAGTACCAGAAACCACACACCAAAATCTGAACTCAGAACACAGCAGCAATAAACAGAAGCAGCTAGATCACAACTCAAAACATATACGCTATTTCAATAACCCGCAACATGCGTGCAAACGCTTCTGTGTTTGGAACAACTTGCGTATACACAGTTTTCATTCATTGAACCAATGTGTATACGCGTCTTCGATTCACTAAACCTGCGTACAGGTCTATAAAGGATAATTCGCTCCATTAGATATTCAAACACTAATTAACCCAGATTATCAGTGTTATAGATCAAGCAAGCACCACATATAACAGACCAAAATCATACAAATATACTATCATTCAAGCTTAAAGATTATGACCCATCAATAGAACTTATCCTTCTCTTTGCGCTAAGGTTCCTCCTTCATTCAGATCCAGATCTGCACCATAACCCAACTACCAGTATTCCAGATCTACCACTTTATCAGATATTCAATACTAATACCGATGATCCTTTGCCACATGATCTCTTTCCTCTTTTATAGTCTTTCCTTTCACAATACCACGATCCAAAACCATAACAATTCAATACCATGAACCCAATACCTGGGATCAACACATTTGACAAGACATCATGGTCCAAAACCATAGGTTCAAATACCAAGGACTAACTACCATGGTCCAAAAGTAAGTTTTCCAACATATACGCGCTTTTGTAACATCTAACCCGCGTGTATACGCATGTTCGTCTAGATGAACTTGCGTATATGTCTTTTCCTTCATTCTGAAAGCCTGAACTGAGATCTGTTACCAAAGAGAGTTGCCATCAAGGACAACGGCTGTGCCATAGCCCTAAATCAGTGCCAAAATGCCAACAATCTCCCCCTTTGGACTTGATGGCGACCCCAAGATCCTCAAAGTCATTCTCCCCTTTTGTCATCAAGGGCAAAGGGTTGTGCTCCCCCTGAGTACATGCTGAAATCTCTGCCCTACTATGCTGACCATGCTCCCCCTGACTGTAGGCAAGATCTGCAAAAGATGATCTTCAAGAAGAACCATGACATATACATCATAAATGACCTTCCTATCATTAAAAGACTCAATACATACATCCATCACCCAACCATGTGGGGGATCATCCACCCAACCAAGTGGGGATACATCAGAAAATTACATATGACAGCCAAGTACATTACATCTTCATCCTAAGCATAGTGGGGAAACCAAAATAGGCCATTACATGACCTTGACACCATAACAGAGATACATGACATAGAGACGAAATATGTAGAGCAGGACTTATGAAAGTCACAAATAACTGATAGTAGCAACATCTGTCAATCACAATTCAGATCAAAAACCAAGATTTCCTTCTATTCTCCCCCTGCCTCTGTTCCACCAGAGACCAATAACAGCTGTGAAATAGAACCAAAAGCTTCTAAGATAATGCCAACAATGCATCATTAGAAGTTTATCTGCTCCCCCTGAACCAGTGCCAGATGGTCTCTTTCAGACCCATACCAGACAATTTTCAACCAGATCCTGTCCCTTCTGATATCCATCAAGCCTTCATATACGCGACTTTCTCTGCACAAACCGGCGTATGTACACGAATCCTCCTCAGGAAACACGTGTACACCCATTTTTCTCTGAAACTGACACGATTTAACAGCAAGATGATGCATCAACTACTCCCAGATTTTGTCTGAGATATTCAAAAGTTTCCCTGGGCAGTGGTTTGGTGAGAATATCAACAACTTGTTCCTTAGAAGGAACATACTCCA
>APFE030543365.1:17203-37123 GCA_000404065.3 Pinus taeda
ACGCCCGTGCGTCGTTCACCTCCACCCGACTGCCCAACTTGCTGTGCGCTCTCACCCCGTGTGCACCTGCCCGTCTCCAGCACGTCGTGCGTGGTCACCACCCAGTCGATCGACCCACCGTGCACGCCCGCCTACGCGCGCCCGCCCGATTGCCGACTCACCGTGCACTCCCGCCCGGGTCGCCCAACACCCGCCCGGGACGACACAACTCGTCGTGCGCCCGTCGCGTTGGCGATGACTTCCCTAGGGCAGTACATCCTCCTCCACCTGAAGTCGTTGTCGTCCCCGACAACACCCCTACTCCAAGCATCCATCGTACCTCCATCAAGTGACTAAGTACCATTAAGTCACCAACGTCCATGATCCTCGACCAACTGCTACAATGTCTCCATGCCGCTACTCATCATGAAAGGCTGATCCTTTCAATCACCAAGCTGCATCCCCATCGCAACAAATGTCCTCTATCATGTCATCAGTCATCAAGTGTTCCACGAGAACACTCATCAAGTGTTCGAGGTGCTCATCTGTTATGAGACCTCATCACACACATCTCCATGTCGTTCCAAGTGCTCAGCTGTCATGAGACTCCTCCTAATGTCGACACATCTCTGTACACTTCGCGACCCCATGTCTAAACTTAGTCGGGTGATCAGTCCAACCATCACGCCCAAACAATGAGAATGAACATCCCCATGTCATCATCAGTCATTTCCCAAACCTCTATCACATCCTGAACTCCATCAGTATCGTCCATGCTCAGGTCCATGAAGTAATCTCCATCCATCTGCAAGATGTCATGATGCTAGATGCCAACCATCCCTGCATCATCATAACCTGCTCCAAGACTTAGGGGAACTCATTGTCATGAGCATCTAACAATGAGCCCCATCTTCTTGTCAAACTAAGAAGATGTAGAGGGATGGGAGCCTGTAGGCTCTCCCCCACTAATCATCTCGATCCACCTATCAGGATCTTCGACCTCCAATCTCCGCATGTAGGTGACCTGGTCTTCACCTGGTCTCATGTATGGTTCGTCCTCTTCATCCTCGATCACTTCTAGCCTTCTTGTCAAATCCAAGATGCTATCTGAGAGTGTCTTGATAATTAAGGACTGCTCGGTAAGTGTTGTCTCTAGCTTGGACAAACGCTTACTCATTTCCTCCATATCTCCATCACTCCTCACCTGCATAGTTGCCACTTCATGATTCGGCCTAGTGACCCCAAAGGTAGGCACACCTATGGGCACATCTTCCCTTCCATCATAGATGTACAACTTTCTCAAGTGTGGAACGACCATCGCATCGTGTTGTTTCATAAATTCCATCCCAAGCACGGCTTCATAGTCATCAATCCTCACGATGGTGAAGTCCACCTTCCCGATCCAATCACCCAGCGTAGTGTCCACTTTTTCAGCCACACCTAAGACTTCATTCGGTGGTGAGTTCACTGTCTTCATATGTGCCTTGATAGGTACATACTTCAGCCCAACTTTCCTTGCGGTGTCCTCTCCCATGAAATTGTGAGAAGCCCCACTATCTACCATAGTGAGTATATCAGCATCTCCCACTTTCATCCAGACATATTCCAACTGATTCCTCTCGGGATCCTTCCGAGAGAGCGCCTCTGTAGCAGCAGTTGTACTAAGTACCTGCATCATCCCAACAGAAGCACCTTCATCCTTTGCATTGGATTGTGTTATAGCAGCCAACTTCGGTCTAGAGGGACAAGTCTTCACCATATGTGGCCCTGCACAAATCCAACATTTCAAAGGCTTCTTTCCCTTCGAATCATCAGACTTCGAAGTGTCTTCCTTCTTCTTTTCTTTCTGCTTATCGGACTTCTTCTTCTTGTCATCATAATGTTCAACCAGCCTGTCGACTGCAGCAAAGGCTTCTTCAAGTGTCCTGATCCTTTGTCTCTTCACCTCATTGCGAGCCCAAGGTTTCAACCCAATGATGAAGTTGAATACCTTATCCTTCTCTGCCATGTTAGGTAACTCAAGGACAGCACTTGCAAATTCCCTTTGATAAGTCTGAAGGTTCCCGGTCTGCTTTATGAATTTTATCTTTGTCCTAGCTTCCCAAGTTTCGTCCTGAGGACTAAAATGGGCCTGCAAGGCTCCTTTCATGTCATCCCAAGAAGTAATGTCGGCAGCACTTTCGTTTGCAACCTGGTCCATTCTTCTTCTCCACCACATCTTGGCATCTTTTGTCAGGAACTGAGCTGCAACCTTGACTTTGGTCTCATCATCGGACAGACCCAATCTCTCCAAGTATTGCTCCATGTCCCACAAGAAGTTACCAAGTGTTTTTGCACTTCTGGTACCATCGAACGAATCCGGTTCTTTGACCTTGACATGAGACATTCCTCCACCTGAGCCATGCCTCACTGCCTTCTTCAATACCGCTATCTCGTCCTTGGCATCGTCAAGAGCTCTCTTCAAGTTCGTGATCTCTGCTAGACCCTGGTCCCTTGAAGCTTCCACGTCCTTGACCTTATGTTCAAGCTGTGTACACACCAAATCAGTGTACTCTCGCTGATTTCGAAGTTCATCAAGCTCCTCCTTTGTCTTTAAGAATGTCTTTTGCTCCTCCACAACAAGATCAAACTTGTCCCCAAAGTGAGCTTCCAAGAAATCCACTCTTTCTATAACTCTCTGCATCAAGTCAAAAGTATCCACAGGACTACGAGTAGACCCGGCATTTGATTCAGCCATCGCTAATCTCCTTCGCCTTTGTAACCGAGTTTCGACCATGCACCGGCTTCACCTGCAACCCAAGTCCTTGATGTCACACTTAGAGTGTTTCATCAACCTCTTTTCCTGCAAGAACCTGTCTCCACGGCCACTCCTCTGTTAATCCAGATATCTGCTTGATTCCACCTGTAACCGATGTGTATGCTCCAATACCGCCTTCACTTCGGTGAAGGTATACGCTCTGATACCACCTGTCACGCCCCCAACCCTTTAGTAGTCTTTCAACCGAGGCGGCGGGGTGCGGCACCACCCCACTTTTTCTTTTTAACAATACTCAAGTGTGAGGACTACGCCTAATTCACAACCGGAACTTAGCTTGTGTTTCTCAACTAAGTTAAAATGCTTTTATCCTTTATATCAATGATGGCCCATACTTAATCATTATCAACAGCAATATAAACAAGAATTGCAACGATATAAAGGGAGGGGCAACTCCCGAAAAGTCTGCCCGAATATATATAAAATATCAGAATTTTACAATATTACATTCGACCCGTGTGCTTACCGAATCAAGCCACACTTAGTCTCTTTTCATACACATGAGAATCTGCATCAATTACAACGAGCGGGTGCTGCCTACCGGCCACCAAAACGCTCAGAATAACCTGCACAATTCTGCGCAATTCGACCGAACTTCGCACCTCATCCAATCCACCATCGACCGAGTGAAACACTTCTTCAAACAGCGCATGAGCTATGCGCTCATGCTGCGTGTTTCCCCCTTGAGCATAGATCAGAAAGTGCACACTTCGTTGTGCGTTCTCCACCGAATGATCGAGTGAATTGCTTTTCTCCAAATGCCAAGTCTCCACCGCATGTTTATATGAGGTGTAGCGTATGGTTGGGTTGGGCGTAGCCCCATGGCCGACGCCCCAACCGCCATACAAGAAACCCCGCATTCTTTATGTTTAACAGTCGGCCTATGCCGCCATACCTATCCGCCATGCCATCGTATAACTCGTCCTTCGCCCCATACACATCCGCTCGGCGTGTTATACCCGCGCGCCTGTTATAACTCTCGCTCGGCCTGTCATACCCACGCGGCCTATTATAACTTCGCTCGGCCTGCCATACTCCGTTCGAACTGTTATATAGTGCGCTCGGTTGTTATACTTCGCTGTCCGCGACCCGCACGACCCATCGTGCGCAGTCCACCTGCGTTTCTGCCCGGCGTGTGCACGCCTGCCTCTATCGCGTTTGTCTGCACGTCCATGGTCGCTGTCGTTCCGGCGTTCGGCGTGCACGCTGGCCGTGCACGTCCGCCCAACGCGTCCCTGTTTGCCTTTGCCCGCCCGGTCGGTTGAACGCTGCCATGACTTGCCCGCCCGGTCGGTTGAACGCTGCCATGACTTGCCCGTCCGCCATGTGCGCCCAACGCCCGTGCGTCGTTCACCTCCGCCCGACTGCCCAACTTGCCGTGCGCTCTCACCCCGTGTGCGCCCGCCCGTCTCCAGCACGTCGTGCGTGGTCACTGCACGGTCGACCGACCCACCGTGCACGCCCGCCCGGTTGCCGACTCACCGTGCACTCCCGCCCGGGTCGCCCAACGCCCGCCCAGGACGACACAACTCGTCGTGCGCCCGTCGCGTTGGCGATGACTTCCCTAGGGCGGTACACGGGGCCTGCTCATGCGGTGTCCAACCGAGAGGCACAGACGGTGCCTACGCATACGGTGTCGGAGGTGGCTGTGGAGCTGGAGGAGGTAGACACAACCAATCGTGGATTTCACTCTCGATTTATGGAGATACTTGACCACATCAACATAGAGCTTAGCGGCAGAAAACAGTTGGCATCTCTGGAGGATTTGGCAATGGAGATTGGGCCCACCATCCCAATAAAAATAAAAAAGGAACGAATAAATTGCACTTCTGACGATAATGGTTCAGTTGTTGAGGCATGGATTGAACAGCTCGTTGAAGTTCTCGGAAGAGCATATGACATGAATAAAAAATACAAAGATCGCTTTATTTATAATCCTAAAGCGAGGAAAAGGATAAGCTGTTTGACATCAGAGATCAACACACTTTTGAAATTGGGTCAAGTGAATATAATCTTAGGGTGTTTTAATCATTAGGTGTTGGGTATTTTTTCTTTTTAAGCAAACATCATCGTGCAATCGATTGCTAGTTATTCAGAAGGAAACACTGCATGTTTTGTGTTGCTGGATCCATAAGCAACACCTGTATTTGTTACGATTATTTCATTTGAGTTGTGCCCATGCTTTTATGAGCTCTCTAGTCCATCATATAAATAATAAAATTATTTCTCATCTAAATATTTGAATTCTTTATTATTGTTCTTCAAGGATTCTCGAGTCCATATAAAAGGGTATGAAATTATATGTGATGTAAATGAAATAAAAATAAAAATAAAATTTTTAAATGAAAACGAAAATTTTATTTACGTATAATTTATGGATTCAAGGTAAATTGAGGTTGAGAAGCTCACGATTCAAGATAATTTTATGATAAATTTTGCATGGAGTTATATTTTCTCATATAGAAAGTAAAAACATAATTTGACTAGTCTGGGTGACTCGTTCACCTTCACTACAAATCGATTATTTTATACATTTTAAAATTGATTACCATTACATGTTAAAATATGTTTCTAATATATTTAAATTAAATAAGAAAATATAAATCTAAATTTTAGGTTATAATTACTACGATTAAGATTTTTTGTGTTAAAAATTATATGAGAAAATTTTGTTAATGAGTTTTGAATCAGTTAGTTGGTTCATTATCAGAATCAAACAAGGAAGGCTGCGGGGCAGCTAGTCCCTGCCGTGTGAATAGTAGGCACCCTATTCTTATAGCAGATGACCTTGTACATAAAGCCATCACAGATCATTTTGTAGTTTTTATGTAGCGCATGCCTATGGAACTTGGGATACTTGTCATAAACAGGAATATTTCCAGCGAGTCAATCTGACTTATCTAGTTTAGCTTGACTTTTTGAGTAGTGCAAATCACCCTGAGAAGAGAAAGCTTGATTCTCTGATTTTCTATAACTAAACAGTTTACCAAGATCCAAAGCATTTGGCATGGTCCAGATAGCAGGGTCTCTCTCTGTGCTTTGTACTTCCAGTGAATCAAGGTGAACAATAAAACACTGTGGGTGCCATTGTGAACATATGAACAAGAGTTCGAGACATTTCCGTCTAGCAGACGATGAGGCTATTCGAGTCGGTCCTTCGCTGCCTTTGTAGGGCGATTTCAATAATTGTGGCACCTCATCGTAGCACAAATTTGTTCACTGCACAAAGCCCCTCTCCTTGAATGGCTGGTAACTTATGCTGAGCTTGTCGAAACTATTTTGGAGTATCCTGAAGCAGATGTGGAGGTTCTGGACAAGGATGGAGACCCCCAATTGTATTTGCACTGGCTGCTGGAACACCTAACTGTTTAAAAACCCTGATAAAGAGAGGAGCAAATGTGAATGCAAAGCTAAAAGAGGGCTTGGGCCCTTCTGTTGCTCATGTTTGTGCATTTCATGGCCAACCCGACTGCATTCGGGTAAGGCTTTCAAGTTTTGTTCGGGTAAGGCTTTCAAGTTTTGTTCAATAATATAGTTATAGAAGGATATAAGAATTTTTAAGCTAATTGTTTTTGAACATTATGTTTTGTTGGGTTGAATGACGTCAATTCATATGACCAGTAATTTCTTTGTGAGGTTGTTAACTAACTTTTAGACAACAGGAGCTCTTGTTGGCAGGGGTTGATCCTAATGCCATAGATGATGAGGGTGAGACTGTTCTACACAGAGCTGTTGGAAAGAAGCACACAGATTGTAATTTTATTTGAACTCAACAAATATTCAAATTGAATGTGAAGAAATTAAAATATAAAACCTTGTACAATTTTAAGCAGAATGAATCAAGCCAGCGCCACCTTTGAAAGGAAATCTTCAAATCTGACAATAAAATATAATTAAAATAGTAAAATAATTTTACAAGGTTCAATTAGTACCAAAGCACATGAGATATCTGGGATTCAAAACATTTACGTTAAAATCTGTATTTTCTAAGGGAAACTGTGTCTATAAATTTTGATGTTTTAACGATAATGATACTTTTCCATTAATGTGATTATGTAAATATGAAACCGACCAAAAAATAGCAAAAATGAAAGTCTCGTATTACATATGTAATGCGTATGAGGAGTCAAAGTATCCAAAGTTGTTAAGATCATCTGTTTCACGATGTAATCTTTGAATATGGACTCGATTTATGCCACTTAAAAGCACGTGGACAATAACTAATCTAAGTTAACATGGGTTCATCTCGTAAATGGATTATTAGCATCTCGCTTTACAAGACAAGGAAATTTAGTTTACTTTAAATAAAATCTTTGATAGGGAACCAAGCTATGAACAGGTGCGCATGTTTACTGTCATACTATAAGCCCTCATTTAATAAAAATCAATGTAAAAAATGTTATCTGAAGAGCACGAAGTCGTAAAAGTAAAGTTTAACATTATCAATAAATTATCACTGGCATTAAAGTAAAGATAGCTCTTCCTAACATGAAAGTGTAACATTATCCATAATTACAACTAACATTAAAGTACATTATCAGTACAAAGTTATAAAAATAAATATTTATTCACTATGAAAAAATAGGGAAGATCATTGCGTGATCAAAATACCGTTTGAATATGATTAGATAGTGGAACAACGTCAACGGGAATAACATGAAATAATTTCTTTTGTTAAAATCAATGTTCGAGTCCTCGTGATTGATAATGATTCTGAGTATGATTGGTTTTTTTTATGACATTAAAAATGGGAACAGCTTCAATTATAATAACCGAAAGTTTGATTCGTCGTGCTTCACTAATGTTTTGATTGTTTCAACGAACATGCGTGGAAAGAATAAAAGCTAATTGTTGTTTCACCTTATGCTAAAGGAACTATTTGTGTCGGAAGACTTTTCATTTTTAAATGCTTTTAAAAGGAATCTTAAAATATTTTTATTACTTTGAATGCTGGACAGTCATAAACGGAACCAACCTTATTAAAGTCATTATAAAAGTTTGTTAGTATTGGACAACTTATGAGGACCAACCTTATTAAACTCATTATAAAAGTTTGTTAGTATTGGACAACTTATGAGGACCAGCCACTTTATCTCTCCCTTACCACGTGCATTGCATGCAAGCCATGTGCTTGTGTGTGCCATTATCATACACTCTAGACTCGCCGCATACATTACATGTGTTGGCCTGTGTAAAACATATGTTGGGTAACGCAGGCGTCATAGCGAAACCTGAGATAGCAGATCAATGCTTTGAGGCAGCAGGGAGGTGGGGGACTCATTCTCTGTAGCAGCGAGCAACCCCCTTTCTGAGACAACGACCTCTTTGAACTATTTCTGAAATAAATGTAATCATGCTGGAACTACATTATGTTGCAACTATGTCTCAGGCTTATCTCATAAATCTTGTTAATACTGTTTTCAGTTTCAATTACCCTTGTCGGAGACCTTCAGCCTTTTGTTGTAAGCTGCAGCCTGCGACACGAGCTTAAGATCATAAAATGGCATCAGTGCAAGAGGCAAATGCAAAGACAACGGACCAGTACTCGCAAGCATCACGACCATCTGCTATAGAAAAAGAAAAGGGTGCACAGCAGCAGCAAACTGCAGGTGAATCAAAAGATGCACAGGATTTCAATCCTTTCCGAGTCCAAGAAGAGGTATATCTGAATTCCATAATTTTCTTCATAACGGTGATCAGTTTTCTAATTAAATTTTCTTTCAAAGTTTGGGATTTAAAGAGGAATGGCTCATCTCGTATATAGCTCTATATATGACTCAGACTCAGAAGTTAAAGTTTTAAGGAATGTATCAATGAATACACAACGAAGAACATTTCAAGAAAAAATTACCCTTGTCGGAGACCTTCAGCCTTTTGTTGTAAGCTGCAGCCTGCGACACGAGCTTAAGATCATAAAATGGCATCAGTGTAAGAGGAAAATGCAAAGACAACGGACCAGTACTTGCAAGCATCACGGCCATCTGCTACAGAAAAAGAAAAGGGTGTACAACAGCAGCAAACTACAGGTGAATCAAAAGATGCACAGAATTTCAATCCTTTTCGAGTCCAAGAAGAGGTATATCTGAATTCCATAATTTTCTTCGTAACAGTGATCAGTTTTCTAATTAAATTTTCTTTCAAAGTTTGGGATTTAAAGAGGAATGACTCATCTCGTATATAGCTCTATATATGACTCAGACTCAGAAGTTAAAGTTTTGAATGAATGTGTCTTTAAATCTTTGAATGAGCTCTATATATGACTCAGACTCAGAAGTTAAAGTTTTAAATGTATCAATGAATACACAACGAGGAACATTTCAAGAAAATTCGTGTAAATTAGATCAATACAATCGGCCTCTTTGTACCGGTTCGTTGTTTGGCAGTAAATTTGGACACTAATTTTAGGTTATCTTGACCAAAATACCATTCTCTCTTTTGAGACACTTGTAGGCAAAAGAGGCAGCGAAAGAGGCGTTTGTAGCCCAGCAGGAAGCTCAGGAAGTAATCAAGCGTGCTTATACCAAGCAATTAGAAGCTCAAGATATATAATCAGTAATAAAGAGTGTGTGCCAAAGATATATAATCAGTATGTAGAGCCATTACATATTGCATAAGCTATGGAGGCATTTACAAAATCCTATTGTACAAGTTCTGGTTAACAAACGATTTTTCTTTATTTATGCATTTCACTGTACAATTTCTGGTTAACAAACGATTTTTTGGAGAAGTAAGATTTCATTTTTGTTTTGTTTTGCCTTTTAGTTTCCTTGAAATATTGCTATTTCTCTTAGATCAGGTGAATTTACATACAAAACTTGTTTGACACACCTGATATATGTTATGGTCAAGAGCGCCTAGCTAATCTGCATTTGAATATGGCATAGGCACCTTCTGCAGACTAACAGATTACAAGTATTTCTATCTTCGTTTCCTAAATGAGACTCTGCACATTCCCTAAGTAATAAAGAGTGTGTGTCAGAGATATATAATCAGTATGTAGAACCATTACATATTGCATAAGCTATGGAGGCATTTACAAAACCCTACTATACAAGTTCTGGTTAACAAACAATTTTGCTTTATTTATGCATTTCACTGTACAAGTTCTGGTTAACAAACGATTTTTTGGAGAAGTAAGATTTCATTTTTGTTTTGTTTTGCCTTTTAGTTTCCTTGAAATATTGCTATTTCTCTTAGATCAGGTGAATTTACATACAAAAATTGTTTGACACACCTGATATATGTTATGGTCAAGAGCGCCTGGTTAATCTGCATTTGAATATGGCATAGGCACCTTCTGCAGACTAACAGATTACAGGTAGCGATCCCCAACAGCCGCTCAGTCGCACCAAACCGAATGAGACACAGTTAAAAGACGAGTAGTGAACCAATTGATCCAGGTAACCACCATGTAGATATAGATCCCGTGCCAACTAACCAAGCTTACCCTACTGATTCAGTTGACCCATTGTCAAAGATCCTGCTTGCTGCTCACAACCACACGCCAGGCCAAGGCCTTTCTTCGGTCATTTTCATGGTCCCAATCTATAACTGGGGCATTGACAGCTCATCTCGATGAGAGGGATTCATACCCGCGCCGGAGTAACGTTTTTTGTCTTCCATTTGATGGCGCGTTACCTTTGAAACCCAGAAGCCTGAAGGCACCATCACATAAGGTACATCAATCATAATGGTTGGTATAGCCGCAGTCTTGAACGATTATGAATTTCTTTGGGGAAGGCCCTCGGCTTGCCCCAGGCACAGAGAGAAGGCCGAGAAGGGCAGTTATTCGTAGACATTAGTCAGCTCGAAATGAGGCGGGAGGAGTGGCTGGAGTCGCACCCTATTCTTTAAGTAGGGGGTTTCTATCCTAGTCACTTATGACATAAGTGTTCCCTGTCTGGAGATGAGTATAACTCACTAACAAATTGACTGTCGGGCCGATTCACTCAAGCGGGTGTTTTTTAAGAGCCGTCAATTCAGATGTTTGTTTCAAGGAGGAAGGGCAGTTAATGCTACTCATCTCATTTCTAGATGCCAGCATTTCAATTCCAGTATTTCTTGGGGGATCTTGGTACCATCCTTTCTTTCCTTGGTCGAAGAAAATTCCTTCCGATCTAGCGGATTAACCCTCCACCTGCTGAATGGAGCTCAGGGAGAGGTGGATAAAACCTTTCTATCTAGAGGTTACCGAACAAGCTGGGTTAGGTGCTTTCCCTCGATTTGGCAAAATTGAATGAATGCTTCTGGGCTGGTAACATACCAATATATCTCTCTATCCGGGCTAGGGTATTTCATTCTTAAGGTCCGTAGGGGGTTGGGCCATTCATATCTCATTTCTAAGCTCCATAGGGTCCGCAAGCAGGCTCGACCATAAGGGAGAGGAATTTATTGCTCCAATGACAACCTTTTTTGAAGGTCCAAGGCTCCTGAGGGGCAGTAAAGTCTATTTTCTATTTCATCAACTATGCCTTTTTATGTAGTTTCCCTATGTTTGGTGGGATGGAATCATTTGCTTTTAGGTTGAAAGGGACCCAGATTGATGGCGAGCAAAATGAAAGGGCCACTGTTGGCAGAAGAAATGGGCGCACGGGCTAATAAAGAGAAGAATAACAAATGACAATGGCGCTTACTTATGTACTGCTTCCTGCCTGCCTTCTACCACTTGACTTATTGCCTTTGACCTAAATATTAACTCAACGACCTCACGAACTGCCTTCATCAAACTTGCTGCCATATATCAATTGCTTAACGTCTGAGTCAATATCTTCTCTCGACCTTCTTGCCCGCCTTCAACTTACTGCCTTGCCTAAGATATCTTGATGCCTGCCTTATCTCTCGAGTGATACCTATCCGTATTGATGATCTTCCTGCCCATCTCGATATACCTGAGATATTCGATCTTGATACCTACCCTCTAAATCACTCGTTTTTCCTTGCACTTGGAAGCGCAAGACCTCTGGACCTTTTCTTTCCACCCGGATTTTGATTTAGACCTATCTCTCTTCTTTACACCTCACAAAAGCAAACTTCATGGATTGATTGCTTTCTTACTTGCCTTAGCCCAACTCACTCCAAGAACTCCACCAACCACTCCACTAAGAACTCATAGACAAACTCCCACTTTTGATTGCTTACTTACGCTAACAAGACCTAGGCAGGTTATAGAACCAATAGGGCACAGGAGAACTTCACTAGAATGATGAACAAAGAAACTCTACGGAACAATCGTTCTTACCTAGACTAGAGGGATTGTCATTCCTTCCATCCAGTCGAGGTAGGAACCTGATGGTTCCGTAGATGTAAGTGGGTGTAGGAACATACTAGTGTTCCATAGCGGCAAGTTGGGGTATGGCCTCTATCTAAGGTCTGGATTTCATGGGTTATGGATTGAACGGGTACATCTCTTTTCTCGCCTGGTGGACATCTATTCTCTCATCGTCTGTTGGGAACTAGGCACACTCTCTAGCTAGCGTATGGCAGGTTAACTCACTTCCTTCCTTGGTGTCTCCTTGGCGGGTGCCTTACTTGGCGGACGTGGACTTGGTGACGTGGGCTTGGTGGTCCTTTAGTTCTAGGCTTCTGCTGACTGGCTCTATCCTCTAGTTGTAGAGGAATAAACAGTTTTCCCAGTTCCATGAGCAAAACCAGTTTGAGTTTGAGTTCCCTATTCAGTTATTGTTCGAGCAGATCAAGTACGAGTCATATATATAGCATCAGTAGCAGTTTGACCAAAATCCCTTCCAGGTTGAGTTACTGATACAGAGCTAGATTCGGTTGATATGATTAATCCAGCTTATGTACCAGCACAACCAGTAGTAGCAGGAGAAGTATAGACAGTTGACCCAGTTCCAGTTGCTATACCACCAACATCACTAAGAGAAGAATAGGTAGCAGCATCCCTAGCATCCCTTCGCACGGCTACATATCGAAAACCAGCAAAATCAATAGCAGCATAAGTACCCACCACTTTAGTAGCAGTAGCATCAGTGGTTTTAGTAGCACTAACCTATTCAGTAGATACAGTAGCACAAGTAGCAGACCCATACCTAGAACTAGTAGACCCAGGCGCAGCAGATCCAGTTGAATGAGCAGCAGCATCATAAACTTAGTTCACTCTTTTTTCAATATGAAATTGAACTGCAAATAATGAACATCAAACAGTGAGTAATAAGTCAATTGTAGACTTAAACAATAGTGTCAACCCCTGTCCTAGCTTACCTTCGCTAAGTTCCATATCCAATTCCAAGGTCATTTCTAATGGCCAGTTGACCGGGTGAAAGCACCAGGGAAGGCGACAAAGTCCACATAGACATAGATAGGAGCATCAATGTAGAGAAAATATCCACTTCAACCTCCTTGTTCAATAGCTTGTTCTATCCCCTTAGCTAGCATCCCTGGTAGTTATTGTTCTACCATAGACACCCATCCCGGTGTTAGTAGCATCTGTGTCAGTCGATCTAGTTTTACCAAGCGAAAGTGGCAGTAGTATCATAGACAGCTATAAAAGGGACAACTAAGGTGGTAAAAGCACCAGTAGATTGAGACCGATACCTAGTTATTGAAGTTCTAGAGCCAGCCTGTTGATCAAGATGATGAACCAGTCCTAGTTCCAGGTGCAGCCCCATAACATTAGTGAAAGATCCAACATCCTCACCCTTGGTCCTCTTTATCCAATAATAGCACAAAATGAGTCATGTTGACTCGTTCAGCCCTGGTACCATGTTATTTAGTTCTTAGGTCCGTAGCATAACTACATCTGTTCTCGATGAGTAGAGTACCAATGATTATCTTTTCAATATAATTCAAATAACTAGGATAATATATATGAACATAATGTGATAGTAAGAAAGGGGAAAAGTATCATCTTTTTTGAGAATTTGTATTGATAGTGATGCCTCTTGTTCTCCCTTTTAAAGCGTCATCAGTATCATCCCCAAGGAAAGACATTATATAGGGGCCTTATTGCCACACTTTAGGGGCTTACCTTATAACTTTCTATTCCGAGTTAGGCCCAACTACTCAGTTCAAGGAAATACATATCAGTAAGGTAGCCAATCAGTTCAGTTCAAGTGACATATCAGTAGCCAAGGAAATACATATCAATGACATATAAGCTTCATGGGTTAGATACTAATGAACAGGCCATATATCTGGATTGGCTGGTATATGATTTACTAGTGAGTATTTCAGGGACATGATTACACCTGAATAGCAGATATATACTATGAATTACCAATTGTAAAGTATTACCATTAAGGGTTACTACACCAGGCAAATTTGGATAACATGAAAAGTGGTAAGAGCTCGTCGTCTTTCTTGATGCAATTTATTACATAGAGAAATAACCATTTATGCGTAATTATGGAGTAATAGATATAACTCGAATTAGTCTATGAACCATTTATTAGTCATGTTTCTATGCCTGATACTCTATTCCTAACCTAATTAAGCAACTAGTAAGTATGTTGATTAACTGGACTCTAGTATTGCACGTTCCAACCCAATTATATGGATACCTATGGCACTGTTGTTAACAATTACATATATTGCGAGCTTATCTTTACTCACGATAATGAAACATCCTAGAGAGTATATTCTCTGTCTGCCACCAGAACTCACAACAATGGAGTAAATATAAGGCCCACAAGTATATTTAGTGTGAAACCATTTACAGGCTTAAGGTTAGCATGACAAAGTACACTACTAAGAAACCATGCTCAGATCGTAACGATTTAATCATTAATTGACGTTTACAGTAATCTGATTGGTAGAGAAACCTTGTTCCAAGGAGAAAGTATTTGCTAGTGTTGTTTCTGAATTACTTGTTCGACTGTCCATGGTTGAAACATCAACGATAATGCAATTCAAATACGTAGCTGAACTATGCATAATACAAGATGATAGCCTGTTCCAGTATAATGATTAACGAGCTTATTATGATTGACTTACAGTCTGATCTAGGGAAAAGACCTAACTATAACTCAGTGTAAATCGATCATATTACTCGAACTGGGTGTTATGCAGTGGTATTAGTTCGTGATGAATCTGGTATGGTTGTAAGTATAAGGCTCGTACTAATGGTTGTGAAATCTTAGGTCTAGTACAAAAAGCAAGTATCGTAGCATGCTCATGTTATACTAGTATTTCTTGCCATTGCTGAATACTATATTATCTGCTTACTACGTATTAATGGTTCAACTCCATCTAGAGCAGAGGTAATACTAGGCATACAGTTTCTTATTTCATTCCAGTTTTGTCTTCCAAAGAGTATATTACTAAGTATCCTACTGTACTTATGTAGTACTCAGGCTTAGTGGTACTCTTTTATGTAAGCTTACGGCTGTCTTATTCAGTAAACTACTGTCTTACCCTGAATATGTGAGCAAGCAACTATCGTCCTAGTAAATACTAGAAAATTATTACGTGTCAATAGACCAAGTTAACTTAATGGTTCATGTATCCACGAGTAAAGTAATAAAATAGAGTGTTAATAATTCTAGTAGGCTTAGTTGCATACTTACTCTTAGTACTATTTTAGATCCAAGGAGAATAGTTGGTGAGCCCTTAGTAAGTAAGCATGACTTTAACAGATTCGTGATAACTTGTAGTAGGAAAATGACTTTATTCAGCGGCTTACACCTTACTTAGGTTACACTAGTGGTAAAACGGGCACTGTTAGTAATAAACCATAGCAGCTTATTGAGAAACTTGTTAGCCATTAGTTCTACAAAAACATACATCAGAGTCATTTACAGCCCACATCATTTACAAGCACTAATCACAAACAGTGGAGCCACGTTAGTGTATGGATTACTAGCAACGGGGCAAAGGTATGAACTCTATTACGGATAATGTAAGCTGCTCTATTTCAAAAGTACTATTACACAGACATGAAGCAACTTATTTAGTAATATTCTAATCAGCATATAAGTGGTGCAATTACACCGAGTCCAGCAAGTCTATATTCACCATATTACGTGAAAAATGGCTAACCCTCCTAGATTATGGAAAGATAAGGTTGTATTCTGTGGCTAGTGTAGTTGGTTAAGCCTACTACTATCAAGCTGGTTAACAAGAATTACACGTGATTTTACCCTGATGTTAATTGACATATACGACCTGACAGAACTCACAACCGCTATGCCTTAGTAATCAGTGTTTTATCAATCTTCTAATTCACGTCATCTTTTCACTAAAGGCTAGTACTCACAAACTAATAGTTATATAACCATTAATTACCTCATAGCAAATCATAAATGGTTTTCCTAAGTTACTACATAGTGAGCTTGTACAATAGACTACGTATTATGTTCAGTGAGCTAGTAGTCCTAGATACTGAGTAGAAAGGGTTTCTCAACTAAGCCCGTATACGTGCTTGCTAAGCCACAACACGCAACTATATTTATCAATTCTCCTCTTGGGCCCATGAATAATAAGCCACTTGTTAACACCAGGTTAGTTTACTGAGTCATTATAGTTTTGACTAAGCAGTGTTTTACTCATAGAGCTCAGTTAGTGCTAGCATATTAAGTAAACACCAAATGACACGTTTATGGAATCTTAACCATTTTCATTACTTCGAGTGAAATTCTGCTACTAGCTAGTGCACTGGTATAATGCCCTTTCGGTTACGACTAAAACAGCTTATGAATTATGAGCCTTAATGATCAACTAGTTAGAGTACATTATTTGTGTAAGCATGAGCTAATTATGAACCAGAATAACTAAGTGACACTATGAAGTACTTGTTATCCTAGTTTGACCTTGGCATGGTCCAACTTACTGCTGAATCACTATGCCTTAGTACTAAACGCTATTAATACAAGGTAAGCAGCATGAGTTATGGAGCCTAGTGCATACATGAAAACTATAAACTTACCCGAAATAAGAGTACGAACTTCATGTATAGTAAATAGAGAACCGCCTAATAAAGAGCCGTGTGAGCTCTGATTAAGTTATATAGAGCAATAAGTCTCGTATCAATGCCTCTGTAAATGCTACCTGTTGCTTAAATAGGTCAACTCTTTAGACTCCAAGACTAAGGTATTCTACTGCTTAATATTAATGGCATACTCTTAGTAGTTTCCAACGGGAGACTGTTGTAAACACACTCTTTGTACTGTTGTATTACATAAGTAGTACTACCGTACAATTTACTACGTCAATTCTACTACTAATAAACATATCATTGTATTTATTTCACCTTGTATAACTCTTGAACCAGATAGTATGCAATCAATAAACTAGGCATATGAATTACCATGTATAGCAGCTAATAGGCCAACTTGCGTTGCCTTAAACCTTAGTATGTGCATGAGTAATGTTGAGCCCTGAAACTACATCTCTTCTACACACTTTTCTAGACTTTTTCCCCTCACCAGTGCCCCACAAGCTATCAAAAATCATTACATATTGATTCTGAGAGTGCATTTAAGTGGTTTTATAACTATGTTTTTGTGTTTTCTATTTGACTTAGATTTTGCTCATCAGCTGCAGAATGCAGCCACTTTCTGCAACTGACTTGAGATTCCACAGCTGTTTTTATTGATCTCTAGGATGCAGGTGTCAACAAGCAAAACAAGGTATGTGGGCAGGTCATAAATGATCTGGACATGGACCAGGTCCTATTTGTTTAGCCAAATTCATAAAGGAAAGCCTGGTCAAACGGTGGTCAACGAAGGAGTTCTATGGCAAACATGTCTCTGTTTCAACACGTAAAGGGTCTGAGATCGTTCCTGGATCCGTGGATTCATTTTGACAGCTGTAGACTGCCTCCATGACACAAATCCAACAACCACCTTTTGGTAGATTGAATGATCATGGCAACCAACATGCTAAGCTCATGGATGATGTCTTTTTACGTGTCTTCTATTGAAGGAGTTCCATAGGAAAAACAGTTATGTAATTTCCCTTATAAATAACGTGTTTGCAAACGCATGTAGCTAGTTTTTTTTGATGTAATCCTGTTGTTAAGTTTATGTATTGTGTTGTGACACTGGTCCTGTTGTGATAACGAGAGGATCCTTCCTCTGTTTTGCAATATAATAAGACTCTTTTTTATATGACTGTGTGAGCATAATATCGGATTGACAGCGTGTTAACCAACGCCGTGCAGAGGGCCCCTGCTGGCTAAGGTTTCGCTCTTTTATTTCTATAAAGCTTTCATATGCTATTGTTTTATTTCCATTGTAGATATTTCATAGTTTGTTCACTTGTGTATATTTCACATTTCAGTTATGGTGTTAATGTTTCATTCTTGTACATGACTTTCCAAGCGTTGTATATTTTTGCTAACACTGATCAATGTGTTTCAGGTTAGGATAGGCCCGGGCATTTTCATACAATTTTTGCAGTAAACAATGACATGAGATTGTCCTCTCTGCTGACTTTGTTTTCTTAGCTTTCAATTTCAGTTATGCTTTCATTTCAGTCTTATTTATTTGTTGTTGATAGTTAGTTTAGATATCAAATTCTTCATGTCATTTAATGTTATCTCCAGAGCCATGGCTTAACCCCGAAAAGCTACTTGGCGAGCTATCGGATTTTGAGTGAAGTGATTTGATTCTTCATGTTATTGACGTTATCTCCAGAGCCATGGCTTAACCCGGAAAAGCTACTTGGCGAGATATCAGACTATAAGTGAAGAGACTTGATTTTATTTTCATTTGCAAGTAGATAATTTAGATATCAATTCCTTATGTTATTGACGTTATCTCCAGAGCCATGGCTTAACCCCAAAAAGCTACTTGGCGAGCTATCAGACTATAAATGAAGCGAATTGGTTTTACTTTTATTAGTTTGTAGTTTTTGATTTGTTTGAGTGCAATAGCTTAACTTTTATTTCTGTATTTAGATGAGCAACAGAGATGGATATTTCATGATCAGTAGTTCATCACTTGTTTGATTGAAGTAGCTTCACATTTACATTCTTGTTCAAGTATTAATTTCATCATTAGCATGTTTTGAGATCCTCTGAAGTGTTAAGTTCTAGAAGTCATCGTAAAGGACATAATTGCCTTAAGATCTATACCCATACTTGCCTTCTAAAGTATTCTTAAAACTTAGGAATAGGATTTCCATTTTCATTAGGAGACAAACCAAGATAAAAACCCCAAAAACAATATAACATTGAAAACAATAAAAAAGTAAGAAAGAGGTTGTCTTGCACATATAATGCACCACACTTCATCAGTTTACGACCCCTGGATTGATAATTAATGTAGCAATTTAGGACATACTAAATTGACTAAACATTTTGGCACCGTTTCCAGGGAAGGCTAACTAGGTAGCCGATCTCTTACAAAAAAAAAAAAAAAAAGGAAGGGAAAAATTGATAAATTCTTGAAGTATGCTCTCCTCTTGCACCTAATGTGATCTAGAGGATCAGAAAAGAGAGTTATTAGTTCAATAATTTCTTGATTATTCTCTCTTCTTGCACCTAGTGTGACTTGGAAGATCAGAAAGAGAATTATTAGCCCGACTTAAAAATAAAAAATAAAATTAATGACATGCATAGAGCAAGAGATTCTAGGGGGAGGTTTATAGCTAGGGCCAAAAGTTCGTTTTTCACAACTCTAGCTACTTCAAGGCATAGACAAGATACACCTCCATCATCTCCGACTCATACTCCCAGCCTTAGGATTCCTGGAATTCAAGGGGTAGCAGCTGAATTAGGAGATTCTCCCACACTATCTACTAAATTTGATCTAGGAGAAGAACCTTTCTTCACTTCTACAGGGGAACATATTGTAATCAAAGAAGTAGAATCACCTGAAGAAGAGGAGGGAGAAACTCGTCTTTGTTCACCATTAATAGAAGAACCAGAAGACTCTGAGGAAACTATCATGACAAAGGAAGTAGTAGATGGATTTGGAGGGGGTAGAGGTAGAGGAAGAGGAAATAATGGAGGAGGTAGAGGTAACAATGGGGGAAATAGGGATGGAGATAACTCATTTGGATTCCCTATAGCCGATGAGGAAACTCATACAACAACGAAAAACATTTCACCATCTATCCTCCCAAAATTTTATGGGTTGCGAAGTGAGGATCCTGAAACATTTCTATTTGAGTTTGAAGTCTTGTGCCGAACCTATGACTATATGGAAGACTCTCAAAAACTCAAA